>JAQIYK010000501.1:0-13827 GCA_034700465.1 Rotylenchus robustus
TGGGTGGATTCGAACCACCAACCTTTCGGTTAACAGCCGAACGCGCTAACCGATTGCGCCACAAGAGCTCATGGGTAATGCGTTTTATAGAGACCCCAAAAGACGCGTCCCCGTACCCCGTACTTTGGACGTGGACGACCAACCAAAAATTGGTTTTTTCGTTAATATTTTTACTAGAGACCGGATCGGGACGGGATCCCTTCGGGAATATCCTGCCCGAAAAAATTAGATCCCGAATCTTGTCTCGAAAATGTTTGAAAATGAATCCGACCAAACTTTTTTAGCAGAATGTGAAATATTTATTAAAAAATTCTCGGCGGTGCCTATCGGTGCCGCCGAATCCTCTCCCGCTCCATTACAAATTATCTAAAAAATTGAACATAAAATGAGCAATTTTTTAAACGAAATTTGACCACTATTTGCAAAATAATAAGCCATAAAAATAATGCTTTCGAATCGAACTCTTTATAGTTTTTTTGTTTGTTTGTTTGTTTTGGGGTGAAAGTAATATGAGACAAACCAATAAATATTCTTAAAAAGTATTTGTCAAAGTGAGTTGAATTTTTTAATCTAAAAGTGATTTATTCATATGAATTTTAAATCGCAAAAAGTGAAGTAATCTTAATTAATAAGTTAATTATTGATTGCCATAAGCAAAAACACAAATTTTCGGGCGGGATCCCGCCCGAACAAATTTGAAGTTTTCGGGATCGGGATTTATCCTGAAAAATCCCGCGCGAACCTCCAGTCCGGTCTCTAATTTTTACGTTAATATTTATTTTGGCTGGATCGACCAGAATGCCAGCCCCCAAAAATAAAGGAAAAGCCACATTACCAAATTGTTGCAGGCCCGTATCCTGGAGGGGGGGGGGGCTATCCAGGCTGAAGTCCCCCGAAAATATTTTCCATTTGGTTCCCAAAATCAGTGAATTTTTTTCGCGTGGCGCCTATGGGCGCCGCGAAATTTTTAAAATTGAGCTCTAACCCAAAAATACACCTACTGACTAAAAAACAAGAATGTGTAGATATTTTTTCAATAAGTTGGTAAATATCAAAAAGGGTTTTTGTACAAGACATCAAGTATATGAATCAAAAAGTATAGCTAAGAGAAAAGGGATATTTATTCGTTAAAACAATTTTAAAGAATAAAGCACGCTGTTTTGCAATGAAAAAATTGAAAAATTATGCTCCTCAAATTGAATACAGCAAGTCAGAATGTGCCTCCAAAAGGGCTCGAACACATCCAATCTGGGATAAATAGCCACCGGCAACGGAGGTGGGGGATGATTGGCGAACATGTTGCAAAAAGCCACATCGTGCAAACTCCTCTTCTCCCTGAAGCGGTGGTCCGTTGAGTGAAAGGATCGGCTGACTGTGGTAATATGGTTTTCCGCTGGGCCGTATAACCCCTAGTGTGGCCTCTTCCTTGGCTCTTTGTTTCTCCTCTAAAAACTATGCATAAACTGATTACGAAAAACGAAACACGTCCGTTCTACCATTTAAAAAAGGCCATTTGTGCGGATGCGGGCACCACTTTTTCTGGCATAGTGTCAACATTGGAAATTTCAGTGCGGATTTTCTCAAAAACTACTCAACGAATCACTGCCATCACTTTGCTGATAAAATAGGCCATCAAAAAATCTAAAAAATTGTTAAATTTTCATTACCTAAAAACTGCCATAACCCTTTTTTGAATTTTAAATTTTCAATCGACTCGCTAAAATCAGCATAACGTTGATAAATTCTGGAAAAATGTTCAAAAGTTTCTAAATATATTGTAGTTGTTCCCCGCGAAATATTTTTAAAAAGTGTCTGGAAATCTGATTGTGAGATCCCCCGACCTCCGACGGCAATAAAATTAACAATAATTGGCAAACTTTTTTTGAATGGGGATTTTGAAAATCTGTAAACTGGATGAAATGAGGGCTATAAAATGGTATATAATATGTATATGTTTTTGATCACATAAAAGGTTTTTCTGAAAAATACGAAAATTTGATAATTTTACGGTTTTTGCCTCATAACTTTTTTCTTTGATCAAAAACTTGCTTCCGACCAAGGAAAAAGGCATTTCTTCTGACTGCCAGCTTTCGTTTGATATCAAATTTGTAAGTTCTCCAACCTATAGTAAATGAGTTATGCGTGCGACAAAATTTTTGAGCGAATTTTGGAGGGATCGAAGGTGCACGAGAAGTGATCAGTGTGGTTGTGAAACACTCGGAAAGTGATCAGAGGAACGGGATAAAGATTTTCAGGGATGGAGAATACGATGGTAAAGTTGTTGATTCTAGCTGATAAACTCGAACGTCTTGAACTTGACTGACTGCGCATATTGTAACAAACAAGTTCAAGACGTTCAGGTACCAACATTTAATAGATGCAGAATTTGACGCCGAACAACTGTAATTGGTCGCGAAGCTCGTTTATCATTAAAAAACATGAGATTTGGCCAATATGCACACCATGTTTAAAACGTAGACGCACTATTCCGAATCGGGAAGTTATCTTCATTTTCGACGTAGTCGAAAATCCCTGGGAGCGAAATCTCTGTCAAAATTTTGCGAAAAAAACAATGTCCGCAAAATGTGGTCGCCCAGAACGGACGTGGAAATGTAATGTTGAAAAATGTAATCCAACCCTGTTTGTCGCGTTTACGACGAATCGCTTCCTCTTTCTCCGCCATTTCCAGCTCAATTTGTTTCTTACGTTGCCGATCCAACACAACCTCTGCTGGCAAATCGCTAGACCGCAATTCCTTGATGATAGCCTTTGAATCGAATTTGATGCTATCCTGTCCTTTCTCAATCTGAAAACGCAATCACTAAAACACCCCACACAGCTTCCCAATTAACCTCTTCCTTCGCATGTTCATGTTGCAATTTTTTCTTCCGCACTTGATCCTCTTCAATCATAGCTTTGATCCAAAGGTCATCCTTTGTTGGTCTTCTTCTGTTTCGTTCAATTGCTTCGATATTCTCTTCTCTGAATGTTTGAATTTCCGCTTCAGTCTTTTCTATATCCAATTCATTCGCCAACCTTTAATTCCCCTCGTTAAAAACAAAACCAAATTATAAATTGTTCACCTAAATACAATTTCTTCTATTCGCTCTAAATAGTCATTGAATTCGCGCAAAGTAGCAAAGTCGTCCTCTTGTAAATTAAAAATCTTAACCCAAAGATTAAAATCTTTGTTTGCCACAGACAAGTGGACAGTCCTTTTGACCCATTTGACATCACACTGCAATGCCAAAAGGAGTAGAGTTTCTATTTAAAACTCTTTTTAAAGTGATCACTCAATCACTTAAGTGATTATAGATTTCGTTTGTTTCGAATAGATTTGTTGAATGGATTTTGTGTTTTCATATAAAATTTTCATAAGCTTAAAAAGAAAATGGGTACTAGTTGCAAAAAGATGGCGGTTTTGAAAAAAAAAAGCTTGTTTTTGTGTGTTGTGTCGATGAAATTTTTAATTTTTATTAATGAAACATGTTTTAGTGGTTTACGAGAGCGAGCATAAATTAGAATTTTATTTTACGAATAAAATAAAACTTAAAGGGTCTAGGGGTCGGATTTTTCGGAAAATTCCAAAACCGAAATATTTGCAACGAGAGTCGAAAAATGAAACCCTACTGAACCACTTTTGTACATGTTTTAGCTAATTTGGGGCTCTTTTTTTAAGCCAAAGGGGAACTCTTTTATTTAAAAAATACCCCCATTTATAAGCTTAAAAACAACAACTTTTTGGTTTAAAAATGTGAAAATTTGTATTTTTGAAATTTGACGAAAAAAAGAGCCCCATCTCCAAACTAGTTAAGTGCCCTACTTTTACCTTACTAAGGCGCTTTCGAACGAAGTTTTCTCGTTCCACTCTTGGATCGTCAAATAATTGAATCCAAAATCCGGATCTTTTCAGCATTTTCCCGCATCCTTCATATGGACAAGGAGCCACATTTCGAGCAAATAGATTCTCAACACAATTTTGGCATAATGGATGACAACACTCATTGAGCATCATTACCTGAAAACAACAATTAATAAATGAATGCTAAAACATGTAAGCAAATCAATTACCAATGAGCGATTTTGGTATTCGCTAGTCTTACATTTCGGACATTGTCGGTAATTGCCGGTATTATTGGCCATTATTCGGAATACGGTATGGGGTCGGGGTCTTATGTGTTTGTCGTGTCTTCTCTTCTGTATCCCAAAAAAGAAAATGCAGCAATACGTAGTATATAACTAACGTTCAAGCGAATGAACAACATTGAATGAACTGAAAACTGTTTTTGGGTTTTTGTTGCTGGAATTCTCAGGAATAGGAAGGTGTAATGAATTGGGTTTGTTTCCCACTAAGGTTTGGTGGTTACTACGTCTTGATGTTTTATTTTTGTTTTCTATTTCAAGCCGAAACGAAGGAATTCGGTAATCATTATAACTAGGGACCGGATTTTTAGGTCGGAAAGTGCCAATTAGGTACTTATTTGGGCTTTTAGAAATTTGATCACTTTTTTGGAGTAAAATTTAAAAATAATGAGGTGCCGACAGGCGCCTCATTATTAAATTGAGATTTTGGCATTTTGATAATGAAAATTTGTAACATTTTGGACAAATTTTTTCGATTTTGTTAAAATTTATTTTTCAAAAATAAGTACAAATGGCCAAAATAAGTACAAATCTTATTGTTAGAAATAAGTACATTTTGATTTTTTGATAGAGATAGATTACCGTATATTTCCACAATTATCGCCCCGGAGCGGAAATTTTTCAATACCCCCTCTGGAGGGGGAGGGGCGGAAATTTTTCAATGAAAAAATTTTCAAAAAATGTGTGATTTAAAAAAATTACAATTTTCCTTAAAATTAAAAAAAAATCATCAAAACACTGAAATTTTATCCAACTTTGTCATATTTTACCTTAATTGCCAAAAAAATTTACAAAATTACAAAAAATCAGGCTCTTAGGGGGGGGGACGGAAATTAGGAGGGGGAATTAGAGGAAACACGGTATAGAAAAATGGGTGTAGCGAATTTTAAACGAAAGACGAAAGTGTATGGTTAGCCAATCGCCACCAAAAAGTCGATTTTGTGGGTGCATTTTTGGTTCGGGAGTTAAATTTGTATGTACCTAGTTTCGTTTTGACGAAAATAATCAATTTCTTCAAAATTTTGATCATTTTTGGTGATTTCCTTCAAAATTTTCAGCATTTTTCCAGTCCAGAAAATTCCAGGTAAAAAAGTCTGGATCTGGACCTGGATCTGGACTTGGGATCCCGTCCTGGACAAGATTTTTCTGGACTTAGTCCAGAAATGTCCAGGTCCAAGATTTAGTTAGTCCAGAGAAGCCAAAATCGCCTGGAACTGGACAACTGGATCCAGAAAAGTCCAGGTCTGGATCCAGGTCCAGCTCGATCTCTAGTTTTTACCTAAAATAACGGTTTATTTGGCATCCAATTGGTTTTTTGAAACATCAAATCAAAAATCATATGTACTCCCATCACCCATCCATCCAACCCAGTAAAACATCCAACCCAGTAAACTTTCATCCAACCCAGTCATACTTTGTTCAAATATTGAAAATCCTAAATTATTATATTGATTTAAGACTTCAAAACAAATATCAATTAAGTAAATGATGAAATCAGTTCAGCAATTTCTCACAAGATTACAGACTCAGGACGTAGTAAGTTGTTCACTTTAAAATTTAAATTAAAGAAAACATTTGACACTTAATATTTGTGCGTTTTTTGCCATATTCTTGGGTCCTCAAGCAACATTTTTGCCTTACTTTATGATTGTATCACATAGGAGCTTTCTTTTTAATCAAATTATGAGAAAATGGGAAGGGTGCAACAGATGTTCCACTTTTGTATTATTATATTTATGCATAAATTTAATTTATCCTACGCCGCCAGATCGGAATCTTCATATTCCTTGTAATATTACCGGTCGGATTTCTCTATGCCATAACTTTTCCTCTTTCTTTTTGGTATCAACCGTTCAGCAAGGTTTTTAAAGTAATATTTTAAACCGAATTCAAGACGAAATATATACATAGGATTGGCTACTCAGGGTAGTGCCTCTCTCGCTCTTAGGGCTGAATGTCTACATGAATGCATGGATGATGTCCAAAGTTGGAGCAAATTCACAAGGAGGCATTTTGCCATTGGTGGTGAAGCCCGGATATCATTATTGTCATGCTTGCCAAATAAATGCTCCTCCACGCTCATTTCACTGTCCAGGTTGATTAACGCTTTTGTAAATAAAAACTACAACAACTTAAAATACTTAATTTTAAAAATTCAAATTGTCTCAAATTTTTAGCCTGCAATTGTTGTGTTCTTCGTCGTGATCACCACTGCTCATTTATAGGCTGCTGTGTGGGACATTTTAATCAACGATACTTCGTGGCTGCCATTTTCAATTTATGGCCCATAATGCTTGTTTGTTGCATGTAAGCGATAAAAATAATATGAGTCAAAAGGTGCACTTCGTTATTCTCAAAACCCAAAAATCACAAGCCTTTGCAGTTTTTTTAAGTATTCGCAAAAGTTGAGTGCAGCTTGTCGATTAAATACATACAAAGTGTCTAATAAAATATAAAAATGTGGTTTGACGAATTTTCCGCGACTATATCTTTTGGTCAAGGTTCAGGACTCCTCAGGACCCTTATTAGGACAGGGTCCTGAATCAGGACTCTTCTAAAAATCCTTTAGGTGCCATAAATAATAAACATAGCAGGGGCCCCAACCATAAATACGAAGAATCGCTCAAAAATGGTTTTATTTGGGCTTTCCCTCACTGCTTCAGATGGAACTGGCATGTTCTATGCCTTGCCTTCATGCCGCTCAGTCCAATGGATGTCATCAAATGGGTGTTTCCGCACGTCGCGTTAATTCTCCGCTTCATTTCCCTCTACCAATTTGCGGCGGTGTTGGCCTTCGCCTTCTCGACAGTTGCTCTCATTTTCAATACCTACTTAATCGCTGCCCAATTGTTCTGTTTCCTCCGGGGCCAAACTCGAGTCGAATATTTGATGGTATTGTCTACTGGACAAGGTCCTTATTATACATATCTTTTTTCTTTTTCAGGATATCCATGCCTACAGGTTGAGTTTTTGTGAGAATCTCTGCCAGGGATTGGGATTACGCTGGCCACTGATATTCCTTTCGCCCTTTATACCTTCAACGCTCGAAACCGATGGCACTTTCTTCCGAACCCAGGAGCGAGCCGCTATTGGAAAGTCGACAAAATACCTTTGATCCGATAACTGCTTATTCGTCCCGCATTTAATCAATCAGTTTTATAGATTAATACACATTTTGCTTCTGCCGAATAGCTTTAATTTTTTATTGTCTTCATTAATTTCAAAAATACCCATATACATGACAATAAACAAGAAACAACAATGATATTGGCAATTTGGGGATCAATTCGAGGCGATGATGTCACATAGATTGGCGAATATTCCCCATATGCCCTAGTCCCCTAGTTTTGAAGTGTAAGGATAAAAGTCCTATTTAAAGTCCGGAAGAAGGCTTCAAGTTTACTGGCTTGATAAACAATTTTCACTGCTTTCTAAAGTATTGGTCAAAATTAGGTTTTTGTATGATCGAGAATTCCAATTATAATTTTTTTTATCAAAAAGCCTTTTTTTTTTGTTGCCTCCTCCCTTCATCCCGGATTTCACCGCGGTCGGGCAGTATTTTCCCCGCAACAACTGCGGGGGAAACACTGTCCCGACTGAAAATTATCCAAAAAATTTTACCCGCACCCACTTATTTTACGAAGCTAGTACATAAGCCTGAGTGGGGGTATTGGTTGCTTGTTGTCTGTAATGATATAATTTATGGTGGCATCAGTGTCAGGGATGTTCACGAGGTTGCTAATTGATTTACACAAGTGAGCTCTATATTTCGGATTGAGTGGGTCGGGGTTGCTGGTCAATTTAAGGGGAAAAGTCGTCGGAACTGAGTTCAAAGTCTGTGTCGGAGGACTCCTCACTCTGTTCATAGTCCCCATCCTCCTCCTCGTCCTCCTCCAACTCCAATGTTTCTGCAACTGCACCACCGTCCCCTTCACCTTCTCGCTCCTCTCCCGCCTGCTGTTCATTGCCGGCGGCAACAAAGAGTACATCCTCATCTTCCTCCTCAGATCCGTCCCCACTCCGCTCCTCCACAGATTGGGCCTAAGATGGGAAGGGGAGATGGATGAATGTATCCATTTAACTGAAGTAGGGATACGGGGAACCATCATAAAAATTTAACAATTTTTCATTAATTCCTACCTAACTCTAAAAACGCTAGAAACTAATTTTTCTGTTGTTGCTTGAAGGTATTATTTTGAAAAATAGCTCATACTATCACAAGTACTTTTAGAAATATGCTAATTTATAACCAAAAATTAGCAGGAATATGAATATTATTAATAAGTGAGTGGCATTTCAACGATTCGCATAGACGAGAGAATAGAAAGAACAGTAGGTAGAGACTAGAAAGTGGTAGTTTGAAACGGGGCGTACATATCCAGAACAAATTAAACGGACAAACAACTGATTTCTCAATAACAACAGTTAAATTAGAGTTGTATTACATTCTCGACATTGTCATATACCGTATCCGCATCCGATTCTGGGTGACTGGAGCTGCTACTGCTACTTTCAGTGCTGCTACTTCCTAGCGAAAATCCTTCGTCCTCTTCTTCCTCTTCCGGATTCTAAAAGACATAAGTATTTTTAACCAATTATGACTTGTTAAAATTAATTTAAAAAATTTCTTTTCAGAAATAGAATCCTCGTCAATATGTATGGTGTAATTGTGCGTGGAATATAAAATTCAAAATGAAAATAAATTCAAAATAGACAAGCGTTTAACCTGTTCATCCTGTTCCTCCTCCTCTTCCTCGTCAATGTCCCGTCGTCGTCCAATCTCATAAAGTTTGCAGACATTTGTGTCATCATCCGAACGGCCAACCTCAATCAGCCCAACAAAATTATCTGTATGACCAGTACAGAAATCCAGAAGTAATTTCTTGGTATCAATTGTGGTTATGACCTTAAAAGGGGAAGAGATTAAATAGAATTTTTTGCTTATTGCAATTTTTACATCCCTTTATGAAATAGTTTTGTCAGTGCTGGGTTAATCTTAAAATGCCAAATGGGCGTTTCTAAAAAGTACCAAAATACTTGCATAGTGAATATACATAGAATATTAATTCACACTGATGTGACTGTAACATAAAAATTAAATCAAAAAATTAAGAAATAAACAGTATATAGTATAAAATAAAACCCCTTAAAAAAAGCCCACTTATTGTTAGCCAACTTACAATTAGCCCAACTTAGACCTATGACTTTCAAAAATTTACGCTATTTTAACATCCACGGGTTTAAAAACTTGCACTTTTTCGTATAAAATTTTCATTTTTGTAGTCCAAGAACATTTCAACACTCGAACCATAAGTTTTTAAACAACCTGATAATCAGTTGAATCGAATGTTCTAAAGTAATTGCCAAACATTTGCTGGAATCGATCGTCAATTTCATCGATGGACTGGTGCATGACGCCATAAAGGACTGTGCCTATTCAAATTCAAGGTAACAGAATTATTTTCAATTAAATTATACAGTAGAAATTATACCAGTGGAATTAAACGCAATTTTGCACTGGTTTAATGCCGGCACGGTGTGCAATAGACGATGAGTGCGCAAATCCCACTAAAAGAATTTTCGATAATCATATTGAACGATATAAAATAGCGATTTTTTGGCGTCAAGTGAAATCAAATAAAAATTTAAATTATCATTTTCACGATTATTCGAAACGAAAATCTTCAGATTTTTTTGTGACTTTTTAATTTGGTTGTTTTTTATAATCTTGTGATCACGACAAGATTCGATTTTCACTACTTTTCTTCCTCACAAGTTTTCGTTTTAAATAGTCATCCAAAAAATGGCATTTCAAACTCATTGGACGCCAAATAAACCGTTATTTTAATCAATATTTGCTTGACTGACCACTTCACAATTGATGATGACTTCAGTGCCGCGCGGATGAAAAATGCCTAAAGTATTATAGTATTGTAAAAATCAATATTTTAATAAAATATTGCCGCTATTTTGCGGATTGAGTTTGTCGAATTTGTGAACAACGCGCCCACGTGCTCCAATACGCGGATCAAACAGAATCCCATCGTTAAGCACCAACTCGTCCAATGGGTCAAAATATGCTCGGTTCCGGGTGTAATGATTGGCAAGTCTTTCGTCGTATAGTTGAACCACCGGAATGGCCGTCTCTGTATCGTAAACCTCAAAAGGTCAAAGAATGTAATCATACATTATTAAAACAAATAAAAACCGTTGCTTTTGGCCCTTCTGTAGCTACAATTTGACTGGTGGACAAATTACTAAAATCGACAAATTCTTCCTCGTTGAAATCGATCAAACGTTCATTAGTCGAAATTCCATTTTCGTTCATTCTCCAAAGAACGCAAAACGGCTTTACAAAGGCAGAAGAAGTCAACATCAATCGGTCCTAAAAATGACTTATAAATCATAAAACGAGCCAAAGAATTAATACTTTTGATGGCCTGATTGATTTTATACATGAGTGATGAACATTATAAGTGGCTTCCGGAGTTCCGGTATGTACGTTGAAAACAAACATGTCACCTGCATAAGTTCCCAAGAACATATTATTGTCGGTGGGCTGAAAACAATAATAAATTTATGGAATGTGTAACATGATTAGATTACCGAAAAAGCGCAGCATGTGAAGGTCTCGCCATCTTCGCTATATGTTTTCCAATGTCTAAATCTGCTATAGACTAATCTACGGTCTGCTTGGCGCAAGGTTTCCATTGTGCAACGATATGAAGGATTAGGACGAGAAAGTAGTCGATTGACAAAATTGGTTTGTGCTGGATAAAGCATTTTCGGTTCAGGGCATCGATGAGGACTTACAAAAATTTATATGAGATAAAATAATAATCCAAAATTTCATACTAAAATAGAGAAAATGGAGGGCAGTTCGCAACTGGATTTCGGCACAATGAATGTTCATTTCTAAATGGAAAAATACGGGTTGACAACCTTTTACAGCATTTTCAAATTCAAATTCGCTGTACGATGCATACCTGAAGTAATTAATGACAATTTCACCAAGCGATTTGTGTGGTCTAATTTTTAGAGAGAATGCGCTGTTGGAGGCAGTAGCTGGAGTTTGTAGTCCAGCAGTGCTAATAAGCCCAGAATTATTCATGGCAGTTGTTGTCGTTATTGTATTGTGAGAAGCGGAGTGCAGCTTAACCGGGAGTTTGGTTCCGGAAGATAACTGCCGAGAAGCCGATTGTGGACGGGGAGTAGAGTGCTGTTGGTGCTGAAGATTCGTTGGAACTTCAAAGTTAAGAGTGCGCCGCGCTATGACATTAGCAAATGAAGCAGCATTTTGTCGAGGCTAATAAGGTAAAAAAACTAGTAGTTAATATGATTTAGCTAATATTTTTTACAAATCCAGGAAGTGATGCGGGTGTTGAAGGAATTCGACTGGCTGGAATGTTTGGCAGATCAGCTTCGGCTTGTAACTGTTTGGCTGTTCTTTTAAAACCAATATCGGACAAATGCTGATAAATCAACTGTAGCAGTTCCTTCTCGTTGAATTTAATATGAGTTTCAGCCACAATGGCAGCTCTCCATAAATTCTCCTTAAATTAAGTACGGTAAAAAACGATTTGTTTGTTAAGATTCAAACCTGAGTCATTTCCATAGCAAAATCTTGCAATTTGGTTTGACTCACGCACTCGATCAATCGCCTAGCTTGTTCACAAAACTTCGTGTGTTCCATCCGCTTTTCCAACAGAACAGGCGATTGCATCAACGCTAAAAACAGCAAACATGAAAACAGTCCCATCTTATGTTAGCCTTACTAATCAGTTCGTTTCCAGCGATAATTGGTAATTTGCTTAAAATTTGTCGAATTGGCTCATATCGAGTAATACCATTCAATGCTCTGCAAGCGAGCTCTTTTATAGAATCCGCCTCAGTTGCGGGCTGTTGTTTATGCAAAAGATTCGTGAGTACCTTTTTTGATTTTTATTGGTTACGCACAAAAATATTAAAAAACCATAATTGCGTTATTTTGTTGTGCACATTTCCAAATGATTTTGAGTATTTGAATTGGTGTTAGGAATAATCGTGTAATTTGTTGAGCATTGGTTGAATGATGAACTATAGTTGAACTGATTGGAGGTCCTTCAATTTGCAAAGGGACTCTTGTAGCTAATTCTCGCGGCAACAAATCACGATCAAAATCGGGAGTAAAACGGTAATGCAGCCCCAGGCATCCATTTGTCTGCTAAATTCAACTCAATTTTTTAATAGGGTTAATAGGTATTTTTCTCACATTTTTATGTTCGATTGTTATGCCTTATTTTTTAATATTTATAATAGAATCCCTTATCTATTTTTACACGTTTATACCATATTAATAAAATGTGTTTGTTTCAAAATTATATGATATATTTCAATGAGCCAATTTACCTGATTCATAGGTCCACACAAGCAATTGATTAATACTTCGAGGGCAGATCGTTGAACGTGAATATCACTTATCAAATCACCTTCAGCCAATTCCATAATAAGTCTAAAATAGGTGTCATTAATATTTTAATTGCCAGTCACACCTACCCAATGCCCTGTATCGGTGAAGCACGAATTTTCAGCATTTCGCAAGCATCTAATTGAACTTTCGGTGAAACTGTGGCCAGCCTAAGAACCTCCAGCAAAGGCTTCAAAGTTTCATATTTGTTCACTGAACGCTCCCAATGATGCCAGTTGGGATAATTCGTAACCAAGGTGAAAAGAAGTTTAAATACGCCCAAATTCCGCATCTCTTCGATGGGACGCCAGTTGTGATGATGAGGCTGAAGCATACACTGAGTTTTCATAAGATAATCCACACAACCACGTTCCGCCTCTTCGTTTAAGATCATCGGCTTAAAAAACAAGTTACAAAATTCTAGCAAATTGGTTGACGAAAACCTTCGAATAGGGATGAGAACTGCTAGGAATTGCACTTGGAATGGCGGGAAGACGGAATCCATTCGATTGTATTTGGTTATGACGACCACCTTGTGAACGTTTTATGTGTTCCATTTTGAGGAAAATGTGCGAAGAAAGATATCTGGAAAGGTATTCAATAAGTGGATAAAATGGATTTGTTTAAAATTACGTTCGAAAAGTAAAAATTGCATTTCTTATCGTAATAATGCTTTGCGCAATATGATCATCATTGAACAAATCCGTTTCATTGTCCTCATCAGACCGTTGCAAAACGGTCAGTGTAGAAATGTAGTTGTAAAGACGACGAAGTCCATCATTTTGATCAAAACGATCAAGGATAGGGCGAAACTGGAGTGCGTGCGTGAGAAACATCGCAATGGAAGCTCGTCCACTTTCATGATTGTGATCAAGTGCATACAGTGCGTAATCAATCATCTCATTTAACACTTGTTCGGGCAAATGGCAAACCTAGATAGAGAGGCAATTTGGCCATGCGCTAGTACAGGGCCGTCGCCAGGATTTTTTCGGGGGGAGGGGGGGGGGCTTGATAATTTTTTGGTGATTTTTTTTTATTCGCACCGAAAAGTCGATTCTTAAGGGTGTATTTTTATTATTGTACAGAAAATTTCGGTTTTCAGGGATGCGTATTTGGTTTGAGAGCCAATTTTTTAGTTTTGCGGCGCCGATAGGTGCCGCAATTTTGACGGGTTTTGAGTTCATAAAGCATACGTTATAAGGGGGGGGTCACTCCTCGGGCTCGCGATCGGCGTGTGG
>JAQIYK010000502.1:0-13818 GCA_034700465.1 Rotylenchus robustus
ATTGCGTCCAGCCCTGCTCTACCGATAGCCGATAGGCGCCATCGGGGGAATTTTTGAGGAAATTAGTGTATTTTCTACAGGAAATTTGATAAACAAATTTTCCTAAAATTTTGCGCGACCCTTCTCTTATTAGAGATCGCGCAAAAATTTGAACGATCCCTACCCTCGTGAGATCCCTTCTCCCTGCGCATTCCTCACACGCGACGCGATCGCGTTCTGCGCGATTCCTTCTTCTTGGTGAGGATTCCTCACCATCTTCAGCAAACCAATGCTTAATCAAAAAATTTGCATGACAAATTTTTAGGAGTCAGCATTATTATATTAAGTCAGGATTTGGGAAGGTTTTTTATTATTTGGTCGGGATTTGAGGGGGAGAGGGTTGGTTTCCTGGTCTTGATTTTTTTGAGTCTTTTGATCACTAAAAAGTTACTTTCAAGACTTATTACCAAACTTTTTAGTTCATCTGCCTTTTATGCCGTGAGCATCCGGAAGCGATGACTGATCTGTTCAAAATTGTTGCGCGTTGCAAAGAAAGTAAGTTTTTAAAAGCACTTATTGTTAGAAAAAATAGGTACTTCAAAAACCGAAAGAAGACACATGTTTTTCAAAAAAATTTAATTTTGTCAAAAAAAATTCCAAATTACTTTTTTCTGTATTTTTTTAATTTAACCATTAAAGCGTTTTTGTTTTTTGTATTGATACAATTAAAAAAATTCTTAAAAAATCGACTAAAAAATCTAATACAAACTAAGAAAGTACCGAAAAATAAAAAATTGTTAAGATGATCCGATGGCCTACCGAGAGCTGGTGATGCGCGATTTGAAAACCACCAAATACTATGCACGCTTCTTCGACCCAGTGAACATGTTGGACAAAATGGACCGTATTGCGAATGTATGTAATATTTAAATATTTATAAAATTGAACAAAAAATGAAAATTAGACTTCACCGATCATATTTGAAATAACAACGGATCCCAAAGTGGGAAATGAAACTTCAATACAAATTTGAATTATGTCAAAATTCGAGGATAAAATGCGTAAAATCCAGAAAATTCGCCCTCATAAATTGATTTTCGAAAAAATACGCCTGAAAAATGTTATCATAAAATGCATTGAGAAACGAATTTTTCAAATCCAAAAATTTATATTATAAATTTTTCCTTCCTAATTTATTCTCTGAACGCTATCTGCGTTTTATTATATGCATAAAACCAGAAATTGGTTGGCAATGTTTAAAACCGAAATCCGTATCTAAAAACCTGAAAAACGAAGTTGAAATGTTTTTTGTAGGTACTTGAACCACAATGCATCTTCCCGGAGCTGCGCAAGAAGAATGCGCACGAGTACGAGCCGTTGTGTGTGCGCGTCGAGGCAATGTACAAGCGGTCGCTGAAGCACAGCAACTCAAAGTCGGAGGTGCAGCAACAAGTCGACTTGAAACAGAGTATTTTTTACGCATTTCTATAGAAATTTTAAAAATCAAGGATTTAAGGTTTTTACCTTTTTTTAAACTTAAGTTCGGACCCAGCTAGATAGGTTGGAGCAAACGTAAAAGTTCGGACCCAGCTAGATAGGTTGGAGCAAACGTAACTTTTTGTTTAAAAAAACGTAACTTTTTGGCTAGTAAACGTAATTATAAGTTACGTTTGCTCCACCTTAACCCCGGTAAACACCCATAAGTAAGGGAATTTTACCATCCGAAAATTTTCTCCGTTATTACGAACGTTTAAATTCAAATTTTGTCAAAATTTAAATTTTGAAATTTCAGATGAACTTGACATAGATACAGCTGCTTGTTTCCTTCTCCGAGGTCTTCCCCATTGCACTGATGCGGTCGATTCTCCCGAACGACATGGGGTTAAAATTTTCGATTTTTAAAAAAAAATTGATTTAATTTTAGGATTGGTACTATCATTTTCTGGAGGCCTGCGATACTGACCCGAAGACGCGTCCGCTGCTCGACTTCACTGACCCGAACTTTCGCGAGGATTTGGGTAAAAGCATTCTCAAATTAGGAAAATTTTCTATTTTTCCAATTCTATCGATTTTAAGCCTTATACCTTATTAGTACTTAATAAGCCTGATTAGGAAAAATGCAATCTTTTTTGTTGTTGCTGAAAATTGGTACTTGACATAATCGTTTTTAAAATTTTGTTTTATTTTCTTTTTACCGATTGGCTTTTTGTTGTTGATCTCACTAGTCAGAATCTCAGTTCAAACCTCCAAACAATCAAAGGGGGGGGGGATCAGCGTTCGATCCCTATTTAATTGTCTTTTCAATCCTTAAAACTAATTTTGATTCGAAAAAATCTAATTGGCACAAAATACGTAAAATACGTAAATAGGTTGATTCGATACGTAAAAAGGGTTACATTTTTAATATTTGTTTTAATTTATTTGTTAATTTCAAAAATGGGATATCATCTGCTAATATTACCCATACATTTTGCAGTTCGATGGCGCGCACACAAAGAGGTGGAAGCACGCCAGCCGGACTGGGCACACAACATCAACTTTGTCAACCAGGGCGACGAGCCGGTGGAGCCGAGAGACCCGCAGGACTACCTACAGCACCGGGCGCAGAGTGCCGGTACCGGATTTATAAAAAATTAAAAAACTAAAATAAAATTGTTTTTTTAAATAAAATTCTTTGCTGTGCATCTTCACATTTTATAAAACATGTTTAACAATCAAATATGAAAATTTACAAAAAATTACAAACAAAAAACTGCTCTTAATTATTATTTTTCTTTAATTTCTAGAAACCACAATTTTACAGTAAAAATTATAAATTGGAAAACATTTTACGCATAATTGTTTATTTACAAACGACCATTTTTTAAACTAGAATTGAGATACACTTATAAAAGAACATGTTAATGATCTTTACATGTTTTTCAAACTTACAACTTTTTTTAAAACTAAAAATTCACAATTTTTTCGTTAAGATTTTGTGTTTCAACCCGAGGAATACCAGTTGCGTCCCTATCAAAATGAACTGGTTGCACACGCACTAAAGTAAATATTTTAAAATATTTTATTTATTTTAACTTTATTTTTTTAGTGGCAAAAATACGATAATCTGTGCACCAACCGGAAGTGGCAAGACACTGGTGGCAACCGATGTCATTCGAGCGCATTTTGAACAGTCCAAGCGCGATGGACGAGTGGCTAGAGTTAGTATTTTTTTGAAAATCAGGCTTAAGATAATTTTTCTAATGTTATCCTTTTTGAAATTTTATGTGTTCAACCGAAAAAGATTATTTTACATATTCTTTTAAATTTTGTTGTGTTCATGCCATGATGCGTCTTTGGCTAATCCTACATTTCCGGATAATCAATAGACATATCCCAAAAAAATAATATATAAAAATTTCAAAAAAGTTTAAAATTCGAAATTTTAATGGACTAAAATGGTTTTTATATTTGAGAATGAGACTAATTTCTTATATTATTATTCTTTTTTAAACCCATTTAGCCATACGTCGGCAATGAGGTGGGGGGGGGTCAACTACGATTTTGCGCCCCACCACCTTCAGAGCGCCGCGCCTAAGTCGCTCATCATATATCTCAGTTTTTGTTAATCGAGAGCCGGTAGTGCCGATAGGCGCCACCAGGAAATTTTTTGAAAAATTGGCAGCTTTCGGGAAGAATTGAGGCAAAAACTTTGCCTCAAAGCAGCTTTTTACTCGGGTTGAAAAGTCGAATTTTTAGGGGTGTATTTTTGGAATTCTCAGCGAAATGTCTGGTTGGGAGCTAACAATAAATTCACATAGAGACGCCGCGCGAAAAATTTTCAACCTAATTAAAAAGTCAGTTTCGAAATTTTTTGCGAATTTTGAAAACATAAGGGGGACCTTATTATTATTTTTGGATTGTGCGGGCCGGGCCGGTGGTGCCGACAGGCGCCACCGGTAAATTTTTGAAAAAAATGGTGGCTTTCTTGAGGAAAACTAATTGTTGAGGGTCGCGCAAAAGGTGCAGGATGGCTTTTTTTGAATTATTATTTTTTAACTTTCATTTAAGTGTGTGATGTTGGTGCCCACAGTTCCTTTGGTGGATCAGCAAGCTTGCGAGTTTGTCCAATACCTTGGCGGCACCTACTGGATTGACGGCTTCTCGGGATGCGAAAATTATTATGAGGACCGGGCGCAACGCTTGCTGGCCTGCGATTTGTGCGTGATGACACCGCAAATTTTGATGTAAGAAAAAAACTCCAAAAAACTTTTTTTTTAAACTTTAAAAATTGCCTTTGGCTTATTAGGTTTAAAAAAAACTTGAGGATAAAGGTGATTTAAATTTGTTTGTTGTTGTTGTTGTTATTATTTTTGGCCAATTAGCCATTGTTTGGAGGATCTTATTGTTAGAACTCCAAAGTTTGATATTCAGAAAATTGCTAAAATTCGTTGTATCAAATTTTGTTTTGAAAAACAATGTTCGATCACGGGATTTGCCTTTAGCTAAAATCGAAAATTTTAGAAAGTTTTTTTACATAAAATAGTTTAATTTGCAAAAAATTAATATACTAGTATCAATTTCACGAATTGGTATTAGTACTAGTCTATTAACGGGGAGGGCAAAATTTTTGACATTTTGTTGTTGCTCCAAACGCTTTTTTTAAGCTTAAACCCCCCGTTAATCGTTAATAGACTGTGCCCCCCGTCAATAGACCAGTACCCACAAATTTCTATACTCTTTTAGCAATATGCTGAACTCCGTGTTGCGCTCCGACCGCGTCTATTTCACGGATTTTACACTGGTGATCCTGGACGAGTGCCACCATTGCGACAAAAACCATCCGTACAAAAGTACATTATTATTTTGTTAAGATCAAAATGATTTTTTTCTAATAAAATAATACTCCATTTTCCTGAACTTTGAAGGAAATTATAAACAAAAAATCAAAATTATAAAGAAATTCGGTTTTATTTGTATTTTTTATGTTTTTAAACGTGGCTCATTTCTGATTCCTCGTATTTAAATTTCAGAATTTGCCTAAAATAAATGTTTAAGTTCTGATGGACCAACTCAATGAGCTCAACCTGGCGAAGAAACCACAAATTGTCGGACTTACTGCCTCGATGGGGGTCGGCGACTCCAGCTATGAAATGCACGCCTGCAAAGAGGTTGTCAAAAATTTTAACTTTGAAAATCGATTTTTTTTTGAAAAACAAACTATGGTAAATTTTTGAATTTTCTATTTAGCATATGCTACAATTGTGCGCCAATTTAAACGCGGAAACAATCAGCACGGTGCGTCACCAGTTGGACAACCTGAAACAGCATGTGACACCGCCGGTGGACAGTGCGTTAATTTTGTTGAAAATATGGAAATTACTGAAGAAACATTTAAGAAATAAACGAATTTGTAAAATTTATTTCGCAAAATAAAAATCTAATTAACATTTTAAAATTATTATTATTATTATTAAAAATCACACACAACAAATGTTGTGTGTTAAAAAATCAAAAAATAATAATTCAAAAAGATCAATAAAATTTTTAATTAATTATTTATTTTGTTTAGTGGTACAAAAGGTGTGCCGACCGGCGAATAACGACTTTCTGGACGCGATCAAGGCCTGTATGCTGAACATCCAGCGTTCCATGCAAGCGGAATTGGAAATCATTGTGAAGAACAACTTGTTGGAGTCCATTGGAAAGGTTCGCTTTATTATTTAAAAAATCGGAATATATTAAATTTTTATTCACATTTTCAAAATAATTTTTTCGATTATTTTATTTTAATAATATTAATTTTTATTTTTTTCATGTTTAAAGGTTTATTTTTTTAAAGAAGTATTTTTCTTTTAAGAAGAAAAGGTTTAAGAATATGAGAATTAAAAAAATTTAAAAAAATTATTAAAAATTTTAATTTCAAAATTTTAATTTAATTATTTTGAAAGTCGCGCACAATTTTTGCAAAGAAAATCAAATATTATTTTTCAACTTAAATGATTTTTTTAATTTGTGTTAATTTTTCAATTTTATTTCACCAAATGTATAGGAGGACATTGGGTTTCCGAACATCGACGACTACGCGCAATACCAAACTCGGGTCGGGCTGCTCAAGAAGCACTTGCAGCACTTGGCGAATCGCAACAAGCGCCTGTTTCTGATCCGTTCCATTGATCACCTTTCGGTGGGGTTTTGTAATTATTATAAATTTAAAAAAACGCAAATTTGAAATTTTGTAAAACCAAATTCGATTAGCGAAAATCTATATAGCATTTAAACATTTACGGCTAAAAAATTGTTAATTTTTTACTTGCAACAACATAGCTGAAAATTCAGGGCTTTCCAGAAAATACAAATTTTTTAACTTTGTTTTTCTTCTTTAATTTCTTCAGAATATTTCCAATGATTGATTTTTGAGATAATTATTTCCTCAAAAAATCTTCAAGTTCGTTAATCTATTAAAAATAATGAAATATTAGGTTAAATATTTTGGAAATATTTTTTAAATTTATTTATTTTTCAATAATTTTAATTTAATTAAAATTGCCAAATTTAGCACTATTTCCATTCGATCGCGATCAGTGACCTTTTGCCGGACACCTTTGCGCTCGACTATTTGCAGTCCAAAATGGCAGGATACGCGAACAAGGTGGACAACGAGGACTTCAACCAGATCAACGAAGAACTGATGAGACGTTACAATGGTACGAAAATTATTATTTAACAAAAATTTACAGGGATTTTTCCTATAAATTTAAAAGAAAATTATACCTGCATCATACATAAATGATAATTTTTTTTTGTTTGAAAATTACTAGTAGAAAAAAGAAAAAATTGTAAAAAAATGAGTGACAAAAATTGTAAATTTATAAACAGGCCCATAGCTAGGGGTAGGGGGAATTCCCCTCGTAATGTCAAAATTAATTTGTTTTTTTTTGCAAAATTTCGACCCAAATTTTAGAGCTGTTCGACAACCTGAACAAAATAGCGCAGCGGGAAAATCAAGAGAAGAAGCATCGAAAGGCGGCGCTGCTAAAGCAAAACGAGCGGGGCAAGCAGAACCTGAAGCCGGTGGGGCTGGAGAACAAACAGATCCTGAACAAGCTGTACGAGGTAAGCAATAAACAATATTAAGTTGTTTTTTTGAAATTAAATATGTTATTAAATTAATATTTTCAGATTTTGCGCGACCAGTTCACGCAAGACGCCGACTCGCGCTCATTGGTCTTTGTGTCGACACGTGCATGCGCACAACGACTCGCCAAACATTTAAACGATTTGGAGGACGAATTGCCAATGTTTTTCAACAAAAAGGTAAAATAATAATAATATCAATAATATTTTTTTCTTGAAAAATAATAATTATTTAAGACAGGATTTTAAAAAATGTTTCCAGTTGATTATTCTATTTCGAAAATCGTTTTTAAGAGTTAATTTTTGAATTTCAATTTTTTTTGCAGAATTTTTAACTTTTTATTTCATAGAGATTAATAAATTTGAATTTTTAGTGCAATAATATTTGTTTGAAAAACAATAAATTATTTAAGGTTTGATGCTTTTTTAATTTTTATTCTGTTATTTTTTAAGTTTAGAATGTTTAAAATTGTTTTTTAGATAACCGTTAATTTTTGAATTATAATTTTTTTTGCAGAATTTATAATTTTTTAATTTATAGAAATCAAAAAATTTGAATTTTTTAGTGCATCGGCTATATGGTCAGTTCCAATCAAAGTGGCGCAATGGGAGGCCAATCGACGGAAGAGCAACGTTTGATGCGTGAGGGCTTCCAGAAGGGCACAATCAAGGTTGGGTTAAGGTTAAGGGTTACTTGGAAAAAAATTTGAAAATAAGAAATTTCAAAAAAATTAAGGTTCTTGTTGTGACATCTGTCGCGGAGGAAGGTTTAAAATAGTTTTTTTTTGTTCGAAAATCTTTTGGACATTTAAGGTGTGAACATTGCTGCCTGTAATCTGATCATCAAGTAAATATTTTTATAAAAGATTTTCAAAAAATAATTCTTTGAAATTTTTAGGTACAACAATGTGGGCAGTGAGCTCCAAATGATCCAGCGAAGAGGTCAGTCAATGTTTAAATTAAACTTTAAAATTTATTTAAACTATTATTGTAAAAAAACATATTTTTTTAATTTTTTAAAATGTTATATTTGATCTAAAACTTTAAAAACCCATAAATTCGTTTTTTTAAGGCCGAGCCCGCCAAAAGAACAGCAAGTCCATCCTATTGGCGTTGGACACCGGTGTGGAGCAGCAAGAATTCGGCAACATGCAAAAGGAGGCAATGGTACGGTTGTTTTTTTTGAAAATCCATTTTTGAAATTTTAAAAATTAAATTTTAGATGATGCGCTGCATTGAAGACCTCCAGGAGCAGGACGAACAAACTCTGCGTCGAAAGGTAACAAAAAGCAAGCTTAATTATCTCCTGCAAATTTTCAAAGTAAAAAATTGGAAACTAAAAATTTATTTTTGTTTAATTTAAAAAATTGCACAAGAAATTTGAGTTAAAATTTTTACAATTTGTTAGAAAAAATCTTAAGCTAATATGCAAGATTTAGCAATAAAATTTTTGCATGTTAGAGAAGCAAATTTTTGGAATTTTTCTTTTGTAATTAGAAACCACGAAAATATACAAAAATTGTTGCAATGGAAATTTAAACATTGCGAAGTGAACAGGGGTGGACCGAAATTTCGGTTTTCGTGTTTCGTTTTCGGTTTTTTCGGGTTCGGTGTCGATTTCGGTTTTCGGGTTTTTTCGGTTTCGTTTTTTTCAAAGTTTCGGTCCACCCCCTGGTAGTAAATTTTTTCGAATTTTAATTTTTTTAAACAATATTTTATTTTTTACTTTTAAGATTGAGGAGAAGAAGCTCGAATTGGTCGAAATTCGCAACGATGAGAAGCGTAAGAATGAACACAAACGGTCCGAGCTGCAGGGGAAACGGTTCGATTTTGGGCACAAAACGGTTTCACCAGGGATGGATCGAAACAAAAAATCCGGATACGGATAAAAAACGGAAAAACCCGGAAAAACGAAACCCGGAAAACGGATATCCGGTCCATCCCTGGGTTTCACAACAAAAAATTTTTTTATCAAAAAATTATATATAGGCTGGAATAGTTCATTTTCGTTAAAATTAATAATATATATAATTTGTTATATATTTAACAACTTAAGGTTAATATATTTAACTGAACTTGATGTCTAAAAATTAAGCAAAAAATTATCTACAAATTGATATAAGAATGGCCAAGATTGGATAACTTTCAAAAAAGTTATGGCCAGAAAAGCTACTTTTTGGCCAAATTGTTGATTTTCTGGCCATAACTTTTTTTTGAAAATTACCCAATCTTGGTCATTTTTATATCAATTTTTGGATAATTTTTTGCTTGATTTTTAGACATCAATTTCAAGAATTGAGAAATTCTGAAAAAATTAAAATTTTTAAATATTTTCATTTTTAGATACAATCTGAACTGTGCATGTGGCACGCTGATCTGCTCCAGTGAAAAAGTGCGCTCCATCATGCAAACGCTGTATGTGTGCTGCGATCCAACTGTGTGGAAGCGCTCCAAACACACCTTGACCCGCTCACCGACGGTAGGAAAAATTGAAAATTGGCACAAAAATATATTAGAAATAGAAATTTGAAATAAATTAAGTTGAAAATTTGGAGCAAAGCAAAAAATTATAATTGGAAAATTTGAATTTAATATTTTTAAATTAAAATCCCATTCAAATGTTTTGTTTTCTCATTACTTTGCTTCTTTTTTTGCACTTTTTTTGTACATAGGCGCGAGTGTTGAGTAAAAATAAAAAATCCGCGAGCGTTGAGTAAAAATAAAAAATCATAGTTTTTGAATATTACTCAAGAAAAAACCCAATTTAAAAGATGTAAAAATGAAAGGGAAAAAACGAATTGCCAAAAGAATAATATTAAAAGTTGATAATATTAAAAGTTAATAATATTAAAAGTTGATCCGAGTAAGAAAATCGCTGAAGCTCATTGGTATAAATTAATAGCGAAATTGGATTCAATAAAAATAAATTGCATTATTGAGCTAAATATGACACGGGAATCTGCCCTATGTTTTAAATTAATAATAAATTAATAATTTTTCTTTGTTGTTTGAAACCTTATTTACATCTGAATAAAAACATGTTTTGAATACTCACTCAAAAAAACCCAATTGAAAAAAGAAATGAAAAAACGATTTGCTACAAAGGATAATATTGAAAGTTGAAAGTCGATTCGAGTAAGAAAAAAAGCGAAAATCAGTGAATCCGCCCCGCCAAACGCCAATCAATCAACGTGCGAGACAGCGTTGGCGCGATCAAAGTCCTCCGCGTTGCGTGCAAACACTGCACGCGCCACGTCCAACTCGTCCAGCACACCGCCGGCGCGTTGTTCCAACGCGTGCACGCTTGCATTCCATTCAGCAACCTTTGCGCCCAACTGCTGCTGATCACGTTGTTGGGATTGGCCAAGCGCGCTGTCCAACCTGCGCAATATGCAATTTGAAGAACAAGACATAACATACAGATCCCGTACAGATTTTTTTTTATCATTTCTTAAAATTATTTCCCAATTTTACAAATTCCTTAAGCACTCAGGAGTGGTCCAAAATAATTTCAATTTTTCTATATTTTCGCTTTTAGCTTTCAATAAAAAAAAAACGATTTTGGACCCCAATAGAATTTTGAAGTAGGCTCAGGAGTGGTTCAAAATAATTTCAATTTTTCTGTATCTTCGCTTTTAGCTTTTAATAAAAAAAACGATTTTGGACCCCAATGGAATTTTGAAGTAGGGATAAATTTAAAATTTGGTTCAAAAATACATCAAAAATTTGCTTGTTTGATCAATGATCATCATTCTATGCCTTACCTGCGCGTCCATTCCTCAAACTGCGTTTGCTCGCCCGTGTTTGCATTGAACGTGTTGTTGAAAGCGCGTCGCGATTTGTCCACAACCGCGGCACGGAACATATCCACCATATGTATACGCTCTGTAAAATTTGCATTTTTTAAAAGGAATTTGTTGAATTTTGTTGTGTTTCCTTTGCAATGCAAAAGTTTTAAAGGCCAAACCTCTCCACGGGTTCCAGTCAATTCTGATCGCGTCGCCATAGTGCAGGAAATGTTCCAGCATGAAAAATTGAATGAATTCACTCTTCAGGGTCGGATCTTTGCTGAATTGAGTAAAAAATCAAATTTGAAAAATCATTTAATAATATAAAATAAATACATCATTGCCGAGCAGTAATTGGCTTGAGCATCGCGCAATGATTTGTCAACAAAAGCAATTTCAAGTTGCACTTTATTTTCCGAAACATTCGTGTTGTTGCCGTGATTCAGTTCGGACATGACATTTTTGTTAGTTTGGTCAATGTTTTGGTTGTCAAGATGGGCACTGTTTGTTGTTGTGTCAGAAGTGTTGTTTGTGTCATCCTTGCCCAGTTTTGTTGCCTCCGTCTGGGCAAAGTAGCCCGTTGACCAGCTAGAACTTGTTAGTCTGTCCACCAAATTTTGGCCAAACATGGCCACGGCGCACAACAAATTGCTGTTCAACTTAATCTGTTCAAAAACAAGCCAAAGAATATTTACAAAGATTTTTATTAAAGTAAAAATCTGTGGATTTATAATATCCGCCAGAAAAAGTAAATTGCCTGTTGAAGTGCCGCTTTGGCGGGGTCGTCCAGCGAAATTTTTGTGTTTGCCAAATGGCGCACGAACGCGCTGAAAATGCCATTTGCTGAACCGGACGATGCATCGGTCAACGCCTGGCCGGCATCAATGGAACGTGCAATTTGTTGGAGCAGTTCAATGACTTCGTATGGGGTCAGCGTAGAGCGTGCAAAGGCGCGCAACAGGACAAAATTGTCTAAAATAATGAAATCCGAAAATATTGTTTTAATTTGTTATTTGCTGAAAAATGAAAAAACCTTATGTTTATGGATCTGTAATAAGATGGGGAGCTAGAGAACTTTATATTTTTACATCTCCTAAAGTTGTTCGGATTGTGTTTAGTTTTGAGTTTTCTACCTTTAATTGTCATCCGTTGCTCTTTGCTGCGTTGTCTGCGACTTATTAAGATGGATTCGTTCATTGCGAATGGGTTTTTGGTCTCCAAATTTGTTTGGTTTTGGGCCATTTTATAATCGGTCAGCACAAATGGTATCAGGTCCTCAGCCTTCGCTTTCGCTGTGTCATTACTCGGCATTTTTGGTTCAATTCGAAAGTCGTACACACTGTTGGAAATTGAAAAAATTTCAATAAAAATGTGAAAAAATTGTTTTCGGAATATTGTTAACTTAGTGACATCACTAACAAAATAGCATTTTTTTAAAATATTTATTAAAAAAACAAAAAATAAAAAAAATAAAATGCTTACATTTCCTGATTAGCTCCTGAGCCTCCAACACATTCATAGGCGGCCAGAAAGACCCTTATCAGATTGGGTGATCTTGTAGCTGTTTCTACCGTACTTTTTTCCTCATTATTGCTGCTACCGTAGTCATCACTGTTCCCTATTGTTGCGGCCAGTCTGGCCGCAAAGGAGAAGAACAGCTTCAGGAAGTTGGTGTTCAACTCCAGCGGGGACCACTCCTTGCGCAGCGCGCTGACCATGGCGTCCATTTTTGCGTTCAAATTGGCGCCTCCCAAACATTGCGCCAAAAATTGGCGTGCAAAAACAGCGCCGCCCACCTTCGCCCTTTGCTCCAAATCCATGCGGCAACTGTACTCATCCGCCCATTTTTCGATCAGAATTTCTTGCATCACAATTTTATGAAGTTTGCCAAGAAAGTTTTGGCGAACTGCCCGCGCTGGGAATTCGGCCATGTCCGGAACTGTGAAATTTATTTTTAAATTTTATTTTATTGGAAATTTATTTTCTATACGAAAATTTTAAATATTCAAAATTCAAAGTTCATAAATTTTAAGGTTTTTAACCATTTTCGCTTTCCTGCTCATCTGTTGTTGTTGACTTCTGTTCATATGCAAATTTTTGCAAAATGGCCATGAATAGCTCATTGGGAAGCGATTCGATCGGGATTTTGTCGACCTCCGCTTCATTTTCCAAAAATTTTCTATGATTATTTTCAAATTTGGCGCCATTTTCGACATTTTTGGCATTCTGTTGTTCCGAACTTGTTTTATCTTCGACTGAATTGTCATCATTTTGAACCTAAAAAATTTGCAATTTTTTTCTTAAATTTTTTTAAATGTTTCAAGTAGAAAATACATACCAAATTAGCTGCTGACTTTTCTACCGGATAATTTGCATAATTTTCTTTACCAATAAACACCGGGTTCGACTCGGTGCCCGAAAAGGATTGGATTAACAATAAAATGGTAAAGAAAATAAACGTTTGAATAAAATTCATTCTAAAAAAGTAAAAATATTATTTTTAATAGGAATTATTTTATAATATTCAATACTATTATTTATTTTATTATTTTATTATATTTTATCGTAAAATTTGGAAAAGAAGTAAGGTAATGGTGTCTTTGTTGAGATGAAAATGATGGATTATATTACATAAAATAGCGATCAGATTTGGAGTTGGCTGAATGAGAAAATTGATTTCAAAATCGATAAATTGACAAAAAAATTGGTGTTTTTTTGAGTTATTTTATACAATAAATTACATATATTACAAAAGATGAATAATTTACAAAAATTAATTTGTATTTATTTTTTCAAAATATTAATTAAATTAACAAAAATTGTTTATGTTTTAAGTTTATACAATAAATTTCCAAAAATATTTACAAAAGATGGTAATGATTTGCCTGCGCCCCTCTCCCCCCGTTAATGCGTTAGTACCGAAATAATTTACAAA
>JAQIYK010000503.1:0-13807 GCA_034700465.1 Rotylenchus robustus
ACCTCTGGAAGCGTGACTTCACTTGAGGAATCCGAAACGGAAACAACCTCTGCAAGCGTGACTACAACAGAGGCATCCGAAACGGGAACAACCTCAGGAAGTGTGACTAATACGGAGGCATCCGAAACAAAAACAACCTCTGGAAGTGTAATTACACTTGAGGAATCTGAAACGGAAACAACCTCTGGAAGCGTGATTACAACAGAGGCATCTGAAACGGAAACAACATCTGGAAGCGTGACTATTACGGAGGCATCCGAAACGGAAACAATATCTGGAAGCGTGACTATTACGGAGGCATCCGAAACGGAAACAGCATCTGAAAATGTGAATACAATGGAGGTATCCGAAACTGAAACAACCTCTGGAAGCGTGACTACACCGGAGGAATCTGAAACGGAAACAACCTCTGGAAGGGTGTCTACCAATGAGGCATCCGAAACGGAAACAACCTCAGGAAGCGTGACTACAACAGAAGCATCCGAAACGGAAACAACCTCTGGAAGCGTGACTTCACTTGAGGAATCCGAAACGGAAACAACCTCTGCAAGCGTGACTACAACAGAGGCATCTGAAATGGAAACAACCTCTGGAAGTGTGACTACAACAGAAGCATCCGAAACGGAAACAACCTCTGGAAGCGTGACTACATCTGAGGAATCCAAAACGGAAACAACTTCTGGAAGCGTGACTACAACAGAGACATCCGAAACGGAAACAACATCGTCGGCTAGTACATCCACAACCACTACTTCGACAACCATTCCGATAACCACTAAAACAACACCGATTAGTACAACTACTCCAACAACAACTACTTCAACTTCAACTTCTACTACTACCACACCGGCAACAACAACCCATCAACTAAATTGTACGGCGCCATGGAAGTTCTTTAATGGATCCTGCTTCTTAGTTAGTTATAAATTTAATTAATCTTTGGTAAAACTTCACAATAACAAGTGAGTGGCTCTACTTGTTATTTTCTGATTAACGGGGGCTGTCTTATAACGGGGGGAGGGGCAGTCTATTAACGGGGAGGGGGCAAAATCAATTTTTTAAGTGTAAACGTTTAGAAAATCCCTAGAACAGTCCAAAATGACCTCAAAAGTGCTCAAAAATTATTTAAAACCGTTTTTGAATGGGTTTAAACCATTAAACATTCAGAAAAATTCGTTTTTTAGTCAAAAATGCTCAAAAAAAATTAAAAATCGACATTTTAAAGCTATTTGTCATCATTTTTGCGATTTGGTGTGACGAAATGGCATTTTTCCATGGTTTTTGAGGGATTTTAGGCAAAAAATCGAATTTTATGAATTTTTAAAGAAGAAATTTATGTTTATTTTAAATGTTAATGTTTTTTGTTTTCCAAAAATTTATGGGTTTATGTTTTTCAAATAATAAAAAGGTTCAAAAAATTAAAACCTCCTACTTGCTCAACAGAGACAGATGAATTAAAGGAACAACGGAATGTACAAAGGTAGTTAGTATTTTTAATTCATAACTAAAGATTTTTAAAAAAATCGAGTTTTTACATTCTTTTTTATTCTATGTGAAATTTTTTACATAAAATGAAATTTATGCCCAATTTAGTGGGCCAACACTCTACTTACTGAATCAAATGCAGAAAACAATTGCCGGACCCAAGGTGCACATCTGGCTTCCATTCATAGCAAGGCCGAAAACACTTTCTGCTTAAGTTAGTTCTTTATTTTATTTTTGTAATTTCTAAATTTACACTTTTTAATTTTTATGTTTATTTTTTCGTTATTAAGCCCAATAAAAACCTCCGGTTAATAATATAACTACCAAAACATTCCTCGGTTTCAGCTCAAATATTCAATTATTTTCTTGTTTTTAATCTTTAACAACGCTTTGATTTTTCTTTTTTGGGATTTTTGCATGAAATTTTTTATTTATTCGTAGGCCTTATAACCGATGGCAAAAGCGATAGTTGGATTGGGCTTCAGCTTGTGCATGTCAATGGCACGGGGCAACAAGTCATTTCCAATAAATGGGTAGACAACACAACGGTGGACTACGGTAACGACGCCGGCACTGCTTATACAGTAGGTTTTTGTTACCGACAATTCGGACCTTTTGGATCTGATCCTGATCAGATACCGGATATCCCAGTTTTTCCGGATATCCGACTACCCTAATCATGATACAAATGAAAAGAATTAACGGAAAATGGAAGGTGAATGAGGGATAAAAAATTACATTGATATAATGCCAAACAAACATTTAAATAGTCAAATGAACAACCCGAACAGTTTTTTTTAAGTAAAGTTTTTTAAACCACACAAGAGGAAAAAACAAATATAGGTAATATATTTTTTAAAATATTTGGGTAAATAAAAATGGATTTTGTCGAAATTAATGCAAAGTTGAAAATCGGACTCGCTCCTTCCGCCATCATAGAAGATATGAGTAGCTTTGGGGTTAGCTAGAAAAAGACATATTTTCCTGGCAAATTTGAAGATCATTTTTCAATTTTGTCATTTCGTGATGATCTCCCTATCATCCCCCCGGTGAAAGATCACAACTGGCATATTGTTGCAGACAGGTACATTTCCTTGGTGCTCTGGTGAACCGAATAACTCCGTTAATCACAACGAGAACTGTGTGGAGATGCATCCCGGGGCATCTAATGGATGTTGGAATGATATCTCCTGTGCTGTAACCCGGGCTTTCATATGCAAGAAGCCCGCCACCTGATGAGCCGAACAATTCTTAATCTATTTATAACTTTTGTAAAACACTCATCTATCTAATATTATGTTGAATGTCTATTATTTTTGATTTTTTCGATTTTTTTTCTAATAATAAAATAATAACTATTTAATATATTTATTTTATCAAATCAGATCAAACTGGAATGAGAGTACCAAATTTGATTTTTACCACGCGCGAACGGTAAAATGGACGTCGAAAAGAAAAACTATTTGCAAAGTTAAGTTTTTACTTCAAATAATAAAAGCGCGATCTGATTTCATTTAAAGTCGTAAAATTTCCAATTTTTAAACAATAATTAAGCAATTCTTAACTGGGAAACCATTTTTCAAATTTTTTAATTATTTTAAATTTAAAGGTAAAAATAAATAAATTTAAAATGTACTTATACCTAGGTATTTGGGGCTTTTGAGGTATTTGGGGCCTTTGCCGGAAGTAGTTAGCTGATATTATCAGATTACCACCATCTATAATTATCAGAATCCATCGCATTGTTTATTTTGGCCAAGCCTTGAGTTTCTGGATACGGTAACAATGAATTTGTTGTTTTTTACTGTAAATTGTCCGATACTGTATTTCATTCAACTAATAGAATGAATAGAATATTTCTTCTAATTATGTGTTTTTCTTCGCTTCGAAAAATTCCAACGAACAAATGAATTATTTATCGGTTAATATTGGAATTGTTTTCATTATGCTGGGATAAGGTAAAGCGATAAATTGTCCAAAATAAACAGCACTCAACCGCAACACTAATTGCAATATCAACGGACAGCAAAATAACCAACAAGGATCTGCTCCCTAAAATTATATTTGTGTATTTATTAATTTTTTAATAATTATTTCTTAATTTTCTATTTAGTAATAATAAATGAATTTTTTAATTTAATCAAATTTTTTGTAAAATAATTAATGAAATTCTCACTTTCTGTTACATTAAAAATGATTATACCAGCCAGAAAAATAAGCAAAAATGCATAACCAAATAGACAAAATCCCTAAAATTTATTAATTTTAGATTTATTATTTTTCTTAATTATATTTTATTATACCTTTAAAACAAAAAATATTTTCAGAAGATATTTTTTGTTTTTTTGAACAGCGACGAACACAACGAAATAGGAAAATGCACCGACCAAAAAACTCTATAAATGTAAAAAATATATAAAAAGAAAAAAGGGTTTTAAATTATTTATAAATTTTTACAATAAATTTTCAATTAGTTAAACCGTTCCAACGCTAAATTCGCCTTGATGGTATGTTTTGTTGTTCAGAAAAAGTGCAAAATGGCCAAAAGCATGTAAAACATCGTAAACGAAGCCGAACAAACAGCACAATTTGATGGAAGAAATCTAAGCAAAATAATTGCAAAAAACAACATATAATGGCACAAACCTTTGACATTTTTATTGAAATTATAAAATTAAAATTAGCAATAATCAGATTTCGATTAATCTGAAATTATATAAAACCCATTGGTTCCTATATTTTTTAATTAATCTTTAAAAAGGAATTTTTCGAAGCGAATTATTAAAAAAATATTTTAAATCTCTAACCGACAAAAATGATGCGAATAGAAAAAATGTAAAGAAGCATAAGAAAACAATCGCTTCAAAAATATCTTAGTGGATTATTATTTTTAATATTTTTACATTATTTTTGCGCCGTTTATAAGCGTATTCCGTTTATTTTTTAAATAAGAAAAGTGAAAAAATTTTATGATCCCTAAATTGGGTTTACGCGAGTTAAATATTATATAAAATTAAATTAAATTAACAGAACATGTGATAAGCATGCAAAATAAAAAAAAATAAAAAAACATTTAAGAAAAACGAAAATAAAACAAAAATAATTATAATAAATAGCTCTTAAAAATTAATACTTTGAAATGATTATGAAACAAATTCTTAAATTTTTGTATTATTTAAATTTTGGATTCAAATTTTTAGCGAAACGAAAATTACGCTAAAAAGTGAAAAAATGATTTGCATTATATTTTCTGTTTGCTTACTAATATCAAACGTCGATGGACAACAATTGAAATTGGATTATTTGCCATAAAACATCGATTCGGGAAAAATCAATTAAACACAGAAAAGTTTATTTTTTTTGGAAAAAAATAAAAGAAAATTTGAAAACAAAAAAGTTAGGAATTTAACTTTATTGGTAATAATTAAGGAAAAAATAAATTAAATAAAATAAATTAAAAATAATTAGTACATATTGATTCTGGGTGAAATTTTGATTATTGTTGAGTTTAAAAAATACAATTTTATTTAACTTTTTCCCGTACTATTTTTATGGATTTATATATTTTATATATCCTTGTTTAGAAAAATTCTGAATTATATTGTTGTAGCCATCTATTTACCCACCCAATTCATATTTTTTCAAGAAATTGACTTTTAAATGCCTTACAATTTATTTATCTGAATTCCCAAATACACAGCATCAAAATATACAGTTGCAGCAGCAACCAGACAGAGGTAGAAAACAGCGAAATAGTGTAATGCAGAGAAGCAAACAGATGAAAACAGAGTGAGAAAGAAAGAGGTTATGAGCGGGGTGGTTATGGTTTGACGCCATCGATTGTTTTTCCATCCACAAAGTTTTGTTGCACCGATAATATATTCGAATTTTTAATTTTTGAGTGTTTTTAGTCCCGGATTTTTGATTCCAACTCGTTTGACCGAAATGTCATCCAAAATACTGCTCAAAATTTGGCAAAGAACAATCGCGAAAAAAGAGCTTAAGAAACCTGTGGTATAGTTTTAAAAAATAATACGCATTCGCTGATCTTTGAACTCCAATATTTGGTTTTTGAACTCTGAACTTTGATCTTCCTCGCACAACATCAGTCCATCTCTTACTTCATCTGTTTCTGTCCCGTCTTGCTCTGGGTTGGCTTTGCGATCGGAATGCTGGTGTGTGGAGACTGTTTGATGAATTGCTGTAAAAAATATGTAAATTTTTAGAACTTGTTTTTAACTGTTTGGATTTTTGTCAAGTAAGGGAACCACCTGTGACCAGAAAAATTTTTGAAGGGTAGATTCTTAGGGGTGTGTTTTTTGAGTATGAAAAACTGACCCTTTCAAAAAAATTCTAATTTTGATATTTCGAACAGGAATCTCCATACATAGTAACAGAATTTCGTAAAAAATGCATTTTTTACAAATATTCAAATTTTTCTTTTATTAAAAATTATTTGAAATAATTTTATTTATTTATTTGGCCCCACCTGCTTGGGATACTGCTGGTGCATCTGAATGTTGTTGATCGCAGTCAACGGCTGCTGTTTGGGGGAATTCGGTGCCGGAAGTTGCTATAATAAATAATATTGATTTGATCATCAAAATCTAATTTGAAATATTTTTAAAATTTATTTTTTGTTTGTAACTAGAATTAATTCCACAAGTTGAATTTTCGGAATTTTTCCAACCCTTAACTTTTTGGTGCTTATTTGTAAAAAACTAAAAAAAACTAAAATAAAAAACTTAAAAAAACTAAACTATTTGACTACGAAATTAAAACTTATAAAAATAATTTCTAATATGTTTTTGTCCAAATTTTTGAAAAACCACAATATTTTTTTAATAATTGCTCCATACCTTGCCCATCAACGAACGATGAATGTGCGGGATGACCCCTCCGCCGGCAATGGTGGCCTTGATCAACTGATCCAACTGAAAATTAAAAAATAATAAAAACGAATTTTTAAATTAACACATATTTATCTTTGTCCAAAACTCTATATTTTCCACAAAATATTTTAATTTGTAATATTTAAATTATTTTCCTTTTGTCCAATTTTTTGTTCTTTTTTATTAAAAAATACCAACCATTTCATTTTTAGGATTTTTTTCTTTTTGTATTATTTTTTAAAAATTCTAAAAAAATTTATCTGTTGATGCTGACCAAGATTCATCAAACATTTTAACAGCAAAAAATTTAAAAAATCAATTTTTAAGATTTCAAGTACTGTCAATTATTGTTTTTTTTTCAAATCTATTTAATTTTTCGATTTTTTAAATTATTAGACCAAAACCTTTACCTCCTCGTCCCCGCGAATCGCCAATTGCAAGTGTCGCGGCGTTATTCGCACCACTTTCAAGTCTTTGGTCGCATTGCCGGCAAGTTCCAACACTTCGGCACTCAAATACTCCAAAATTGCGGCACTGCGAGCGAAAAAAGATTTAATAAAAACTTAAAAAATATTTATACACAAATTTCAAAATCCCATTGAAAGGGGCTACATCAGAAAGTGCGCTAAAAATGTAAAAGTGGCAAAAATTGGAGAAAATACGGTATATTTGGCCGTAGTTGCAAAGGTGTCCGGACAATTCGACAGTAAATTTTAATTTTTAAAAATTGAAGGCTATGGTGAAAAAATTCAAAAATAGAGTTGACGTAGGTGTATATCAAAAAGCTTAAATTAAAGTTTTTTAAATTGGGCACTATGAGTTATTTGATATCCATTTTCTGCCTGACTCAATATAACCAAGTGGGTGGCTAGATATATCTTATTTTTCAATTTTTTCCCAACGTTTATTTTATTTTTAAAATGCATATTTAATCTTTTAAATATAGCCTCCAATCTTTAAAAAAATAACATTTACTGTCGAATTGTCCGGGAGCCGTTAATACGGATACGGTACTTTTGAAAAAATTTACTTTTTTTTAAAGAAAATGTTTAAAAAGTGTTTTTAGTTATTAAAAATGTTAAAAAAGCATTTGGGGACCAAACAAAATAAAAAAATGCAAAAACCAAAGGGGGACCAAGCTGTTTATTGTCTGTTTTCAAAAAAAATCCAAAGTCCCGTATTTGCAACTAGTGCCGTATATTTTTAACATTCAAAAATCATTTACTGCTTTTGGCACAAAATTTATATTAAAAAATTCAACCACTAGTTTAAAAATCTGAATTTTTAAAAATTTCAAAAAAATACGCATAAACAGCAGCAGTTGCACCAACTCGTCCAGAATTGGAGGTGTGTCGCTTGAGCAGACGATGGAGTCGACCAACGGGGAACTGCAAACCGGCACGGGCACTGCGCGAAACCACCTTTATAGGTAGGTTAAGGAGTTAGATTTAAACGGTGTGGAAAAATGTGGGATTTCGACTCGAAATTTTTGCAAAAAATTGGTTAAATATCCTCAAAAATTGTAAATTATAAAAAAGCGAAATTTTAAAAATAGGGTTTACGATATTTGTGTGATATTTAAAAAAAATAAGTTTTAAGACCGGATTCAAAATTCGACCTATATTACCTATTTCAAATTATTGCAATTATTTTTATAACGAAGATTTAAGCAAAAAATGGCTTACAAATTGATTTTTCAAAATGCTAAAAAACAGATTATTTTATATTAAAAAAACATTTTGTTTCAATTTTTGAATCTTAGCTAAAACTTGTTTTGAACCTTTTGGGCCTTGCTCTTCCCTGCTTTACCACCTTTGCTTGCTTTGCCATGATTGACCATTTTTGAGCAATTTTTTGTTGTAATTATATCAAATTGAGAATTCTTTGAAGCTAAACAGACGAAAATAATTTTTAAAAATAATCATTAATTTTTCTGGGGAAATATGTACGGTAAGGATGTACGGCAATTATATTTTTTGTCCTTCTACTCTACATTTTTGCTTTAATAATTTCAATTTTAAGCTCATCAATTAAAATTAACATTAAACAGAAATGTGAAGAAAAAACTTTTTTAATATTATAAAAAGAATAATTTTGGAATTTGTGAGAATGAAAAAAGCAAAAATGAATGCAACAAAAAATGGAGAATGAATGAATGAATGACCTATGTATTTGGCGGGGAACTCATTTTTGAATGACTCAACTCAATGTTTGTTGTGGAGGTCATTCTTCCTTTTTTTATTATTTTTAGTCATTTTGGATGACCGCGGAGCAAATCATTTTCCTTAAATCGATGGAAAATGGCATTTTCCATTCAAAAAAAGGATTGTTTTTGCGATTTTGACCTTTGCCCTTTACCTTTACATCACTCAATCGGCAATATTTTATCATTCCAATGCAAAATGTCAATTGAGATGATTCGGGTATGAATATGATCTTTGATCGGAATAAAAATTGATAAAAAACAAAAGGATTTTTTGAATTAATTTAGTCAACCAAGTAAAAATAAATAATAAAAAGAATCGGAGCTGGAAATGTTTATTTAGTCAAAAAAATTAATTTGTTTAATTTTTTGTCCAATTATTTATAAAAACAAAAAACTGGTAGAGTACTAATATCTAACATCCATTAGTTTTTTTTGTCTGGTTCAAACAAAGGATTATCTGTTTTAAAATGAACTTAAAACTGCAAAAATTAATGAATAAATAATTAAATCCATTAAAATGTTTTGAATTTCATTAATATAGAAAAGTGCGCTATTTTAAATCCAAATTTATTTAAAAAATCAGTGTTCCAAAAATTGAAAAATAAATCACTAAAAAATATATAATCATAATCATTATTTGTTAATTGATTAATTATTTCCATTCCTCTATCTACTTATTACTTATAACAAAAAATACAGCAAACAATTAACACCATATTTATTATTATTTAAATTTTTAACAATTTTTTAAACATTCATAAATTTGAAGCAAAGATGGTAAAAGGTCATTAAAATGGTTGAACAGATTTTCCATTATTTTTTTATATTTTCCGGTGGTAAATCCCCAAAATTATTCCATTGTCTATTTTATACACGCATGAAAAATTAAGGAATGTGAGGAGGAAACACGTTCAAAATTGCAACCACGTTTTGCCATCGTTGTCTAAGCGTCTGCTCTCAATCAAATTTTAGCAAAATGGAAAAAGCAAATAAAAAATATATATTTGCCAAATATTTAGTTAATATGGTTATGCATACACAGCATGGTATTATATATACTTTTTGGCATCCCAAGTATTTTTCCATTTTTTGACATCTAGAAATCGGAGATGAAACAGTTGGGAACACAGAAAAGAGCAAATGCCTGTGGATGGATTTTTCCAACAAAATCTTTTGAAATGAATAAGTTAAATATTGTTTATTTTTCTTCCATAACAACCCTCAGAATTTAATGATTAAGCTGGAGGTGATTTCTTTAAACTTTTGACAATTATAAGTTTTTATTTTTAAAATTTCGGAAATTTGCTTATTTTTTGGCAGTGTATTTTAATCCAATTCCCACGTTGATTAGCCTCCCTAATTAGAAACCAGGGTTGTAACTTGTAACGGGACACCCGAATCCTGATGTCCGAATCCCGACTTTTTCTCATCCCGAGTCCCGGTTTTTTCGGTGTCTCGATCCCGAAATTTTTCTTGTTTCGTTACAACCCTGTTAGAAACAAGTTCATTGGTGCCAGAAACACCCGCCGTCCATGCCATGCGTTCCGATCGCATCCACAAATATCCACCAATACATTTATCTTTTCATTCCATCCAAACCAAAAGTGCAAAACACACTACGTAAATAATAATAATAAACTACGGAATAACAAAATTCAAAACCAAATGGTTACACTTTAAAACATTTTTTGTGACAAAATAACAAAATAAAATCCGCGGAAAGACCAAAATTGAACTAATTCAAGGGGGAGAAGAGTGCATCGTAATGACCCTTTATACATTTTCGGCTGTATTTTTACATTTTTTTGATTGGTAAATCCAAAAAGGCCAGCCATCATCCATTTTCCAGCTTCGACATGTAACAAATTATGGAAATGGGAACCACATTGGTTCAAATCCGGTTATGGCCAAAATAGCAAAACATGTTACATGTAGCATGTAACATTTGAATGTTTGGAACATGCCCAAAACATGTTCCAAACATTCAAATGATCTGATTTTTTTGGCCATTGTTATAAAACAGACTATTGAATTTATTTCATCAAATTTGCAAAAACCTAAATTTTGTTTGAACTGTTCGAAATTTTTATACCATAAATTTGAAGGAAAAGATGATGGTTGAAATTGTCCATTTTCCTATATTACATGCGTGACAAATTAAGGAAATAGAAACCACGTTGTTCAACCATGTTTTGCCATCCACATTTCCTATATGCATTTCCGATTTCATTCACAAATATCCGTCAATATTTTTTCATTCAACCCTAAAGTGCAAAACACACTATGTAAATTGTAATAACAAATTTATTTCTTTTTAACCCACACGGTTTCACTTTAAAATATTTTTTGGCATTTTGAATTTTGTAAAAAAAAGAAATATTTGCCATTTCCTCGGAAATACAAAATTAAACTGCCCGAAGGGGGCAAATAGGTCATAATGACTTTGTAGGATATACAAAAGGGGGGGGAGAGGAGGAGGAGGAAGCAGATGATTTCCTGCTTAAATATATATTATTTCAAACCCATTCATTAGTTATTTTCATATTTTACTATACATTTTTCTAAGGTCCATGGTTCACTTCTCTCTTTTTCTCAGTTCTTTCTCACACATATATAGGCCAATAAAACATTCAATATGGGTAAGCTTTCATCAGAACATTAGTTTTTTAAGTTTTCTGTTTTCTTTGCAGAAATGAACTTTAGCTTAATGAATGAAATAATTTTGGACGTGAAATTGTAGAAAAAAACCTACAAAAACTTAAAAACCACCACAAATTAATACAAAACACACTTAAAAATACCTTTCAAAATTTAGTTATTTTTTGACCAATGATTTTTACAAATGGATCTGCTTTTGCTGTACTTCCTCAAATGCCTTTGGCAAGTTTACATTTCTCCGCCAATGCGACTTCCTTTTGCTCTGCGCCATTTGACAAAGTTTGTATTTCTTTTAAATTTAAAATAATTATTTTTATTTTTTAACTTTTAATTTTTAGAAATTAAAAAAATATATTTTAAAAATTTAGAAATATTGCCACAATGGAGGCAAATGCTTTACCGAGGAACGGATGATACCAATTTGCAGGTAAAACGTTAAAGAATGGGGGCTCGATTTGGTATTTGGGAAGATTTATTTTAAAAATCAATTTAAAAATGGTCAAAACCTCAAAACTTTTGTTAAATTTACTAAAACATCAAATGGGGAAATGGGACACTTTCTCAACAGACGAAAAACATAAGCATTTTTCAAATTTTTAAAATTCCAAGTCAAAATGCTATTTTTAATTCTAAAAAACGATGTAAGAGTTTGAAAAATAAAAATAAACAATGCTGACTGTGAACATTAATAAGCAACATAATATGAATTTCAACAAATAATTTTTAAAATTCTTTCAAAATTCTCAGATGTTCACCAGGCTTCCGAGGTCGGCGCTGCGAGTATTCAATCAATGCCGAGTTGTTTGGCGAAACGGTGAAGCCGCAAAACAATGTTTGGCCTAAAAAGTGCAAAACAAAACAAAGAAGGGACTACAGTAAACAAAGAAGGGACTACAGTAAACAAAGAAGGGACTACAGTAAACAAAGAAGGGACTACAGTAATAATATTAATTACCATGACAGTATATCATCCCCATCACTCCCAATTTTATTTCCATTTTTATTATATTTTCTGATTTTTTTCTTTGTATTATTTTTTCTCATTTTATTTATTCTTTTTATTCGCCTACAAAAGTCTTTCCATAAAATCAGTTTAAAATCAGAACTGAAAAAGGTCAACCAAATCAGTGGTTGGACAACAAAGTTGGAAACAACAAATCAATTTTTATTATCAAACTTACAATTGTTATCAGAAATATAATAAAATTGTAAAAACTATGTGAATAAAATAATAATTTATATATTTTATAATTCTACTTTCGAATATTATTCTGCTGTTCAATCGAATATAACTTTATAAAATAAAAAATAATATAAAATAGATCAAAAAGGGAAATCAATTGATTTTTTCCTCCCTCCCCAATAAAGTAATGCCAAATATAAAGGCGCTAGATCGATTGGGTTGAGTATAAGCCAAAAAACCAATTTGTATAAAAATGTTCAAAGCAACAAATTAATCTGATGAAAGAAAGGTCTAAAAAATATGAAATTCATGTGCAATGCACTAATTTTTATTCTGATGCAATTCGAACGAAACACCAAATAAAACACAAAAAGGGTGTATTATGTACTTTGATTATGGAATATTTTTGATTAATTGAATATTTATCAGTAGTATAAGACCCCGATTCCGAGCGGGTGCGGTTTGGGGCTAAACCGCGCAGCCAAAACCCTCCCCACCCAGCCTAACCTATTGGCTTCTTCCACCGTATCGATTAGTAACCCATCCACTCCCTCCCACACATTATTGCGAAATCTCTGATGACACATCCTCGCGCGCATTTCGAAATCACCCGAATTTATTGATTGCATATAGGAAAAAACAAAAGCGAGCGGGTGCGGTTTGGGGGTAAACCGCGCGGCCTAAACCCTCTCCACCCAGCCCAAACCTATTGGGCACACCCTGCAGCTCAAACCTATTGGCTTCTTCCTCCGTATCGATTAGTAATCCACCTATCCTCTCCCGTGTGTTATATTATTGCGAAATCTCACATCCATCGCGCGCATTGCGAAATCGCCCCGATTGAGGAGAGGAAAAACGGCTTGCAACCAAAGAAAAAAAGGTAAAAAAAAGTGTGAATAAAAATAAAATATATAAAAAGGGGGAATTTAAAAAGGGCGCTGGTAAATAACTGAACGGATAAAAACAAAAACAGGAAAAAGTGGGGATAAAATAAAAATGGTGCGGATATAAACAAAATGGAAAAAGGGGGGCAAAAAAAAAGTGCGGGTAAAAATAGAGCATAATTTAAAAAATATGTGAAATGAGGGGAAAAGAGCGCGGGATTATTGAGCAAAATTATTTGATTTTTAATTTTTGGGAGATTTTTAAATAAGGTAATATATGAAAATACATTTCATTAATTTCATCCATATTTTTGCCCCCTGTTATTACTACTTTTCCGGTCCAGAAAATTAACGCGGTTAATCGGTCACCCCTCTTGTAGTTTAAACCACAAAAAATTTCTGGTTCGTAAAATGAGTTTTTTGAACGAATTCTTCGGAATTCGTTCAAATCGATTTCTTTTCCAAAATTAAAAGAAGTAACAATATTTTCTATAAAAAA
>JAQIYK010000504.1:0-13804 GCA_034700465.1 Rotylenchus robustus
CGGTGAGAGAACGGCGAGAGATAAGGGAATTTGAAGAGAGAGGGCGGTGAGAGAAAAGCGAGAGATTTCTGCCCCCCGTTAACAGAACAGTACCTAAAAATTTTAAAAACCAAACTGCTAGGTTCAGAGTCTAAAATTTAATTTTCTGATAAATGTTTGGTATTTTTTCAAAGGCCCAACTCCGCTTCCGTTTGTGGGCAATTTGCTGGCCATTCGGCGCAGCGGAGGTTCGGGCGAAGAAGCATTTTTGGAATGGCGACGAAAGTACGGGCCAATGTACACATTTTGGCTGGGAAATGTGCCGGTGGTGTGCGTGGCGGACTATCAAAAGATGGCGGACACGTTCGGCAAGGACGCCGAGCTGTACGCGGGACGATACCCAATGCCGTTCGAATACGTCTTCAGAGGCATGTAAAAAGTAGCCAATCCCAGGGATACCAACCATATTTGTTTTATGGTGTCCCCAGGGTAATTTTTTCAAAATACTGGGTGATACTAGAGGAAATATGGTAAATTTCGTAAAATTTTTGAGGTTTTTAAACTATCGAATTCAATTAATTTATTTTTTTATAATTTTAAAGTTTTAGGGAAAGACATTTGCGGAGTGATCAGTTCCAGCGGTGATCGGTGGCGAGAACAGCGCCGTTTTGCGCTCCACGTACTCAGAGACTTTGGACTTGGGAAAAATTTGATGCAGGAACGGGTGGGTATGGGAAGGTTTATTGGGTGATTAATTGGGTGAAAATGTAAAAACCGAACAGATATTGGACGAACTAAGTGCAATGTTCGGAAAGATCGACGCCAAACTGGACAAGGACGGGCGGGAGGAGGAGGTGAACCTGGCCAAGCTGGTCGATTTCGCAGTCGGGTCCATCATCAACAATTTGATGTTCGGGTACCGGTTCGAAGGGGTCAGCCAATTTTTTTTAGAAAAGCTGTACATATTTAGGATAAAATCACGCTGTTTTTGCATTTCTCTCATTTTTTCGGATGAGTCAAATTCGTCGTGAGCAGGGGCAAGGGGGAAAATTTATGGAAAATATGGTAAAATCGTGCAAAATCCACCAAAAACAGACAAACAGAAATACTCTTGAAAAACTTTTTTGTTCAAATTGAATAAATACCTAAGTTTATTAACAATCTGAACTTTGGGAACAATTAAAATTATTTGTTTTTTTGTAACAATTAAAGGAAAAAGAGCACGAGTTTTGGGACATCAAGGAGACGCTGGACTTGCACATGCGCGCGCTTGGGAACCCGCTGGCAATGCTGTGGGTACTGTACCCCGACCTGCTCGGCCATGTGCCCCCTTTTGCCGGCATCGGCCAACAAATCAAATTGCGCCTGAAAAAGTTCTATGGGTTCTTCGGTACTATTATTACTTTAAAAATCCATATAAATTGAGAAAAGTTGGGACACTTATCCTCGAGAATGAATCCTTATTTTATCCTTATTGATTGATTATCCGAAACCGTATTCGAAATCGGAATCGAAAATTTGGATATATCGGCGGATTATAACTTTTAGGGTTCTCAAAAAATCCAGAAGAATTAGTTTTTCAAAATATTTTTGCGATTCTTTTGAAGTCTGTTCAAAAAACTTGATATATATATTTTTTTAATTTTCAAGTTTTATATTTAATTTATTCGTTTTATAATCTGCAAGTGACAATAGCATACTATGTGTATTTTACGTAATATGTTTCTAATTTTTTCAAAATTTTGACCGAAAATTTTGTTTTTTGTTAGAACGCCGAATCACTGAACACCAACGGGAATTGGAAGCATCCGGAGACTGGGATTCACTCCCGAAGGACTATGTGGAGTCATTTCTGAAGGAAATGCGGCGAAAAGAGACGGCCGACAACGGCGCACAAAAACACTTCTTCAGGCAATTAATTAATTAATTAATTAATTGCATTTATTTATTTATTTATTTTCCAAAATTACTTTTTGATTTAATTAATCACAATACCTTTAGCATTGAACAATGTTCCAACATGTGCTTTGACCTTTGGATCGCTGGGCAGGTTCGGATATGTTGTGCCTGATTTTTAACATCACCCGATTATCGAATTTAAACCTAATTTTCGAAATTATCTAGTCGTATGGGGCCTAAACCTCGGGTTTTCAAAAAAAATCAAAATAAGTCTGATGAACTCCATTAATCAAAAATTATATTCTTTAATGGCCTTGGTTTTCTAAAAAAAAGCCTTTCAATTTTTAAATCCAAAATTGTTTAGGAAACGACAGCGTCGACACTTGCCTGGGGAATTGCCTTTTTGCTGAGCAACGAACACTGTCTGGAACAGTTGTACACCGAGCTGGACGCCCAAATAGGCACGGACAGGCTGATCACCGTGGCGGACAAACAGAGATTGCCATACACCAACGCTGTGGTCAATGTATGGGGAGGGGGATATATAAAAAATTTGAAAAATACTAAGGTGCTTATATTTTAATTTTTTAAGTCTTTTAAAACCAAAGTAAAAATCGAAAAATGGGAAATTTAAATAAAATTTACCAAAAGAGACCTAAATCAAAATATAAGGACCTTAGTATTTATTTTATGCAACATTTTCTACAATCAAAAAGACCTTTGGACATAAGTCGAGAAAATCTCCCAACTTAATTGGCACTCATTTTTCAAAGTTAAAAACAAATATTTGAAAAATTGAAGCATTTTCAATAAGGCGGACTAATTTTCCAATACCCTTTTTCGGGGGGGGTAGAAATTACCAGAGTTGCCTGGGATTCCCGGTTCCGATCATAGAAACTGGAACCGGAAATCCCGGGCAACCCTGCCCCGTTTTTCAATCCAGGATTTCCGGGATTATTTGCACCCCTAAGAATCGCAAAATTTTGAAAAGTTTAAAGGAAATCGCTCATTTTTGTCCAAAAATGCTAATTTTTCTCATTAAAAATGTTCAAATTCTTCGACAAAAAGTGAACAATTAAAATTTTTATCGGAGGCGTCTGTCGGCAGAGCCGAGCTCACTTCCAACTATAAACAAAATTTGAAAAAATAGGCAACTAAAATAGCTAATTTTCTGATTGAAATGTAGCCATTAAACTTAGTTATTTAATTAACAGAAAAATCGGTTGTTTTGTTAATGTGTAAAAAATTGTCTTCTATACGAGGGGCAAAATTGTGGGATGGGGTTCGCAATCGGGATTTTATCCTTCCCCCATTGCCCATGTAGGATTTCAAAAATCAAAAAATTAGATTTTTATTTGATAAAAATGATAAATTTCTTGATGAAATGTGAACAAAATTTTTTTGAAACAAAATATTTTTTAATTACAATTTTTATAAAAATAACAATTTTGTTTGTAATAAATTTTGGAAATTTTCATCGACATCGTCTGTCGGCATCGTCGATCAATTTTTAAGCATTTAAAAAATATTTTTTAAAGAAATACTATAAAAAATTCAATTTTTACTACTTAATTGTTAATTGTTGCAAAATGTTAACCAACTCTCTTAAACTCTCTTGGTTTAACCTCTGGTCGAATCCCGGTCCCGGGTCCCGTTAAATTCTGAATCCCGGGCATTAGACTTAATATTTTCGTTTTGTTTGCTTAAGGAAGTCCTGCGCACCGCCAATCTGGTCGCGCTGAACATTATACACTCGGTGACCAGGGACGTGAAGCTGGACGGGTACGAACTGCCGAAGGGGACCCCCATAGTGCCGCAAGTGTCCGCCGTACTCATCGACGATACCGTAAAAAAAGAAAATTTGGAATTTTCCGAAAAAATCAGAAAATTATTTTTTGAATAGTATTTCCCAGAGCCGAAAAGTTTCAAGCCGGAACGCTATGTGGACAAGGAGGGCAAGCTGATCCGATGCGACGAGTTAATCCCATTTTCTCTCGGGAAAAGGTACGGGGATTTTTGGATTAATTAAAAATAATAGAAAAAAGTCTAAAATCAACAAAAACCCTAAGCTTACAAGTTAGACTTGGGTTTTTTGACCGATAATTTTTGAAAGTTAATTTTTTGATTTTTCTGAAGACAATGCCTTGGCGAATCGCTCGCACGAATGGAACTGTTCATGTTCGTGGCCAACATCTTCAACCAGTACAAGGTAACTCAACAACACATTTTCTGACTTTCGATCGACATTTTCGGTTCTTCTTTAGGTTTTGCCCGGCAAAGTGATGCCTTCGTTGAAACGTTGCCAGGGTGCCATAATCCATTGTCTACCGTTCACTTGCCGAGTGGAGAAGCGAAAAGCAAAAGGATAAAAAGAAAAGTTGGAAAAATAAAACAAAACTACGAACTGAAATAGGTACCGTATTTTTGGAGGGGTTGCTTTTTGGGGAGGGACCAATGTGGAGAATTATTTATCCTTTCAAAAATTGAAATTTATTATATTTAACTGCACAATCTCAATCCTTATCCTTAAATGATTAATCGATATGGAACAGTGACATTGCTATTGGAATACAATAATTAGAAGGGATACGGTCACTGGGGATACTGTAGGGATTTGTCAAATGGTTATTGTACCTTTTCTGTGCCCATTCTTCTCAAATGATGATAATAATGAGTATTTTTGCAAGAGATGGATTAAAATTAAAGATAAAAGTAATTTTGGCATCCGACAAAACTCCACAAAATTAAACTTTTTAACATTCTGAGGACGGAGTTAGTTTATTATTGTGCTGCATTTATTGGTAATAAATACATATATTTGGGCTTATTAAATCACATTGGTCGCCATCGGTGCCAATTCAAAGGTGATCTGTGCTGTCTTCGGCGGCGCATGTCCTCCTCCTCCTCCTCCCTCCTCTCCAACAGCATTCGGACTCCCCTCCGGCGACACTCCATTGTCCAACTCGTCCATTAGCCTAAAATGTTCGAATTATTTGTCACAATTTCCATATATCTTTTCATTTATGGATTATTCATTAGAGAAACCTAACTAAAGTCTGGATTATGATCTACATACTCAAACAAGCTTACCCCGCAAGCAATTCATCTAAAAATTCGCAAAAATTCGATTTAATCACCCAATCCCTCCTATTCTTCACTTTCCAAATATAATTAAAGTTTTGATTTTCCCCATAATTTTTTTATGTTTTCTCTCGACCTGAGGTTGGACTCCGAGTTGGGCAGCGAGTTCAGTGCGCCCTGCGAGCGGAACAGGTCCTTGGACCCCTTTCCCCCGATGCCCCTGAACATTGCCCTCCGTTGACTCGTCGCCGACGACGACGTTGTCGTTGCGGTCATTGCACTTGCACTGGTCGTCATGGAGCACAGTTGCAGTCCACTGTAGCAACTCTTCATCTTCGGCAACTTCCGTTGTTGCTGTTGCTGCTTCTGTTGTTGGGAGCTCATCGTAAGGCGTCTGTAAAAATTTACGTTTTTTTGTAATTGACAATAAATGAAAAATATACAGCAATTCTCCAACCTCCTATTGAACTCCCAGAAAAAATCCTAGGAGTTCAATCAGTAAAAATACGATATTAAAATTTCAATAAAACATAATTAAATTGACACTCTATTTTTATGAATTAAAAACTAAATGCTTTACCAATCATATAATAAGAATGAATGGTTTATTTTATTTTGAAATTATTTTAAGTTTCAAATTTGGCGAAATGATTCATTCATTTTGGGGATTTACGGCAGGAATGTTAGAAGGTAAAATTTTCTGGGAGGTGATAAAATGGCAAAGCATAAATTGATTGGGATTGAATTTTGTTTGAAATTTAGAAGTTACATTTTTGATAAAAATGTCGTTTTATTTTTATTTTTTGTTTGCCTGTACTGTTGCGGGTTTGGCTGCGAGTACTGTGATTCCTGCCTCTGCAGTGTGCTGTACCCGGTCGAGTATTCCCCTCCTCCTCCTCCTCCCTTTTGTGTTGCTCGTCTCGACCGGCTTCGGTTTTCAACCTCCTGAACATTTTATCGTTGTAAATTTTCGAAATTTTAATTTTTTGAAACCTCCGGTATCATCGAAAGCTCCATAACCCGTCGAGCAGCCATAGCCGTCGTCAGTGCCACCCGATTCAACTGAAAATATCTTTAGAAAACAATCCCTCCTTTTCAAGCAGTACTTTCTCCCGCTTCTGAAGTCCGATCATCGACTTGAAGATCATTCGGTACTTTGAGCTGAATATCAAGTAGATCAGCGAGGAGGTGGACGAGTTCAGCGTGATCAGTACATTCGATACCTTAAAGTTTATTTTGAAAAATCAAAGCTGACTACGGTATTCAGACAGTTTTATGAATTTGTATTACTGTAATATGTATAATAAATATACTTTACCTCCACGGAACATTCGAACCATTTGATCATCCACTGCATCCAATTATCTTCCTCCCCTTGCTCCTCCACAAATATTCCATGTCCTCCTTCAACTTCGGTCCCGTTGAAAGGAAGCGTCAGACTTTCTGTTCCTTCCTCCATCAGCAGCTGAAAAATTAAATTTTAATTTTATAAAATTTTTAGATTACAAAATTGGAAATTTTAATTTAACAAACTGTATTTATGGAGAAGGTATTGACAAATCGAATCTCTGAGGGTTCTATTGTATCTTTTTGTTTTGTCCGTTTGGTATTTTCTAGATCAGTGACCATCAGGACTTTTCAGGCTTTTTTCCGCGCCGGGCCGCGCCAGCGGGAGCGCTGGTCGGCCCGTGCCAAAGTAATAAGAAAGGAAAAAATTGAAAAATGAAAGAAAAAAATCTGGCCTGATTTAACCTCTAATAACCATTCGTCTTTAATGAAAATGTTTTTTGGGGTTTCAAAAAAAGCGTTCCCAGTAACTTAAAATGTTTACAATAAACTTTTAAGAAATTTCTAAACTTTTATAAATTTAAATTTTGAATTTTAAAAATCAACTCCCTTCCCCCAGAGACTTGCCCTGCTTTCGGCGGAGGAGAACAACATGAACGACTCGACGATGCTGTTGAGGAAGGCCAGTCCGTTGCACAGCAGGAACAGCCCGACGATGGCCAACAACATCAGCGTGATGCTGCGGTCGCGGGTCGAATTTGTGAAGCGGGCCTTGAACAGTTCCGAGGAAGGGCGAAGGATACTGTGGGAAAGGGAGGAAAGGATACTGTTTTTACTTTTATCATTGAGAAGCTAACGCTTGCTGAACGCTTGTGAAGTATATTACCGATTTTTTAAATTTTAAAGAAGTACAAAAAGTATTAAAAACTTATTATTTTTTTATTAAAGTTTTTATTAAAAATTTATTTTTAAATTTTTCTTAAATCGAATAGGGAAAAAAGAAAAAATAATAATTTTAGGCGAAAAAGAAGTTGGAGACGGACACCTGGAGCTTGGCTTGGACTTGGTCAATAAGACCTACAAAAATCGATCAAAAAATTGATTGGGCAGTTGGCAAGAACTGCAAGTTAAGAACAGTGCTGGGTATGGCTGGAGCTGGAAAAAAATTTTGTTCAATTTTTATCTGACGAAAAAGATTCGCAAACTGACGAAAAAGATTCGCATAAACATGTTAATGTTTAATGAGCATACAGATAAAAAAATTAAATTAAATAATTCGATTTTTGACCTAAAAAATTTGCACCGGAGCCGGCTCCGGAGCAAATTTTTGAGCTGGAGCCGGAGTTCAATTTTTTGAGCTGGAGCCGCAGTTAAAAATTTTGGAAGGGTCGGAGCCGGAGCTGAAAATGGCAAATACCCAACACTGGTTAAGAATACTGTATTCTTCGATGTTTGTTAAAGGATTGAGGATACTCATTGTTTATATAGAAGTCCTTTTCAGAGTATAGTTAAGCTATTAATTTTGTTTTTAATATTTAGTTGCAATTAAAAAATTGGCAAAATAATAAAACATTAAGTTTCAAAACCTTGAATAACTGATCTTGCTGATTGTTTTGAACACTTCGGAATATCTAAAATAAATTATTGTTTTATTAAAAAATTGAATTAAAAAATTAATATGTTTTATTTTATTACTTTGTACTCCGAAGGAGATGAAGCTGCCGAACAATGTTGCTGAAAAGTGTAATAAAATAATTTTTAAATTGTGTTTTTCCCGAAATTTACTCGTTAGGCTGTTTGGAGAAGGTGGAGGTAGAAAGGGTGTGTTTGGTCCGCATCCGGGAACTGGACCTAAGTGCTTCGACCTAAAAATAAAAATTTCAACAAAAATTTTTAACTAAAAAATAAAATTTCAAAAAATTCTTTTTTTTTAAATTTTACCAACCATTTTCCAATTGACAACGATTAAAGTGGCGAATGGGAAGATAAACATCAGGATGGTGTAGGACAGACACTTCTTCAGCAAAATGTAAGTCATGTTGTGGAAGGAGGACAGCTGGATCTGACTGAAAAAATAAATAAATAACTTTGAAAATATATTCGGCAGATTCGATTTTATCCCATTTTAGAAGCCAAAGGATTTAAAAAATCTTTGTAGAATTGAAAAATTGTGAAATTTTAATTTTACATTTTATTTAAAAATCAATCAAGCCAACAAATACCTGGTATTAATTTTTGTGATGTTTTTGAAAATAATTTTAAAAACATTTAAAATAATTCTAAAAAGATGTTTTTATTAAATTAAAAAATTAAATTTAAATATTTGCTTCCAATCCATTTCAATATTCATTTTGTGCTTATTAGCACTTCTAATTACAATAATTAAATGTACTAATTAGTTCTTCAAAAATTCAATAATTAAATAAAATAATAAAATAAAATATTTTGTTTATATATTTAATTTTATTTATTTTTTAAATTAGTTTTTGCCTCGATGTTCGGTTGAATCGGGCGGAAAAGCACGCCGTGACGGACAGTTCCAGCCAAGTGGGCACATTGACCGCAAAACTGAACAGCACCGAGCCCACAATGGCCCATTCCACCGCTTTTCGGGACACCCAACGCTTGGCCTGAAAAAAATCGATAAAATATTTTGAGGCAAATTTAAAAAATTTAAATTGTAAAAATTTGCAATTATAAATTATATTCATTGTTGTCAGTATCTTTAATTCCGTAATTGTTAACAAGCGAATCCACGAGATAAAATGTGTTCCAAGTTGGGCAATACTGATTTATGAATGAATGAATGAGCAGAAGGGGTTAGATCGGATCATAACAATTCCCCGGTTCGGTTTTTTTGAAATTTCAATTTCAAAATATCGTTTCGAAAATTTTGCAAATTTTAAAGGTGAAAAAGTTAAGTACCTTGAAGGGATGACAAACACCGAGAAAACGGTGCACGCTGACCAACACAGTTAAATAAACTCCTAAAATAAAAAATAAACAAATAAATAAATAAATAAATTGAATAAATTTTAAATAATAAATATACCGCTTGTCTGTACAGTCAAGGCCAGGGGGTAGGAATACCTGTGAAATTAAAAAAAAAATTGAAAAATAAATAATAACAATAATAGAACCTAATGAAGTAGGGAAAGGAGTCGTTCCAGAAAAAGGAGTCCATTTCGACAACGAGCACGGGGAGGACCAGGAAGAAGAAGTTGCAGACCAAAAGGAGCAAATCTGAAGGGGGAAGAAAATTGGAAAATAGTTTGAAATTCAAAAGCTAAAAATTAAATTTTAAAATTAAAAATGTTTTTATTTGCCAACCTGATACAGATAAAGCCAACAGGAAATGGTTGACCAGCTGGGAGCGCATCTCATAGTCCATGAAAATGACAATGTTCAGCAGATTGGACAGAATGCCAAACAAACTGACAAATGCAACAAAATGAAATTTAAATTTAAAAACCAAAAAATACAGTAACCAGTAAAAATACAGTAACCTTAAATTACAGTGTAACCAGTAAAAATACAGTAACCTTAAATTACAATAACCCGTACCTTATTGGTGCATTGGCAAACACCCGGTAGGCCTTCTGGTCGTTGGAGTAAATACCCTCAGGGCATTCCGCCAAAAGGGTTGTCGATTGTTGTGGAATGTACTGTTCGTTCATTTTGCTAAAAAAGATAACAAAAATTTAAAAATCCGAATTGAAAAAAGGAAAAATATTAAATTGAAAAATCAAATAGAAAATTCGCAAACAAAAAATGTTTTTATATAAAAAATTTGTGGAGAAAGTTTTGATAAAAAATAAAAGTTAAAATTTTTAACATTTTCTGAACTTTTAATTTTACTTATTCTCCGAAAAAGTAGCTTTTTAAATTTTCGATAAAATAATTCACATTTTCAATCGCATCACTTTTAATTTTCGAATTTCGGAGGCAAAAATAGCCACTGAAAAAGTTTCAAAGTATGGGTGGCGTTGAAGGGAACAAGCACTTCCCTCACCCCGGCCCGACTTCAGAAATTTTAATTATGCAAATTGTCGAGAAGGTCGAGAACAACAAAAAGAACAATTGGAGAAAGGCGAAATGGGAAAGAAAAGGAAAAGCCAAAAGGGAGAGGCAAAAGGGGGCCAAAAGGGGGAGGGGGTTGGGCCCTTTGGCCCCAACTTTATGGCCAAATGTCTGTTGGCGTCGGTGAAAAAAAGAAGGAAGGCCATTGTTTTATCGTTTTTTATTTTTTGCATTTTATTCAGAAGCAATTTGGACAGCGGGCTCTTTGGGGGTTATTTTGGCCAATTTTAATTAAAATTGCCCGGAGTAAAATAAAAAATGGACCCCTTTTATCTTGAAACTCAACATAAATAAATAAAAATCCTAAAAATGTCCTTAATTTTTTGCCGGAAAAGAAGAGAAAAAATTATTTCCCTTGAAGTTTTAGAGGGAAAAATTTTCAGGTCAAAGATTTGAAATTGCGACCCGTAAATAATAATTTACAAAATGGTCAAAATAACAACAATGTGTTCGTTGTTCAATGTTTATTAATAAAAGTCTTTCGAATTCAAAGAAAATGGCGTCATCATTTTCTCACCAGAAAAGGCATAAATATAAATATGATTTGTTTTAATAATCCAAAGTTCCGTTTTAGAAGAATTGAGAGGGGGAACAGACTCCTTCCTTACACATTGGCTAATTAGGCGAGACAAGTCGGGGAGGGGAGGGGAGGGGAAGGGGGGGGGAGGGGCAAATCCCCACCATTTTTTTGTTTGCATCACAAATCCCGTCAAATCCACATTTTAGACATATTTCCACCAATTTAACTGATTAGTGAGTGAACCCAATTTGCTGGGAAACCCCATGTTGATGTTCTGCTGGACAGATGTTCTGTCCTCCGGACAACCTCAAAGGTTCAATGCTCAAGTAGATTTGGGGTACACCAATTGCGTATTTTAAGCAATTGCGATTTGCAGAATGTGGTTGCTTAAATTTAAATATGTTTTTTCTTTTTCGTGCAGAATGTGTATAAGAACGTATAACACTAATTAGTAAGCATATAGCAGGTATCACAGAAAAGGTACAAAGTACACATATATAAAGTAGGTTCCGTATTTACTCCTTAGGCAAAATTTTTACAACCCTTCTCGAGGATAAAAAATGGAGAACTGAGAAGAAATACGGTATGCAGGATGGCACATCATACTCGCGGGTTCAACATAACTAACACTTCGGCATCGGCCAAAATTTAGGACGGAGAATGACAGTCAATGGGAGTGCTGAGAATAAGCATTTCTTCACCTGCACGGGCCGATAATGTCTTTTGAGTGCCGTGTGTCGTCCTCGTCCGTCCGTTGGTCTTTCCTTTGCTCCGAATCTTCCGCGCGGAGGGGAGAGGGAAAGGGGAGGGGAAGGGGAAGGGAAGGATATCGTGCCAATAGTCCATCTCGCGCACCTCCACTGCATCCCTTCAATATCTCTCTTCCCCCTCCCTCCCCATCCCTCTTCCTCCCCCCCCATCCCCTCAATATCTCTCCTCACCCCCCCCCCCTCCCCATCCCTCTTCCTCACCCCCATCCCCTCCCCATCCCCTCCCCTCAATATCTCTCTCCTCACCCCCCCCCCCCCATCCCTCTTCCTCCCCCCATCCCCTCCCCCTCCCCTCAATATTTCTCTTCCTCCCCCCCCTCTCCATCCCCTCAATATCTCTCCTCACCCCCACCACCCCATCTTCCCCATGCCCTATCGCCCTTATCCATTCGTTATCCCCCGGGGGCACTAATCCCCCCACCCCCCTCTCTCTCTTTCCCCTCGGGCCATCTCCTTAGGGGGTATTGGCCAAGCCATTGTATTGGCTTAGGCCATCGGCATCCTTCCCTACCTCGCCACTTTCTTTTGGCTTCTTCTCTAATGGAAAAGATGGCCGGGAGAGAAACCATTACAAAAAAGCGAAGTAATAAGTCAGTCAGTCACCAGTCACTACCTGCGAATTGCCCTTTTCTTCACCAATACCTTTTTTGTTGGATCAATTCAATCGAGAAGATTACGTGGAATGAATGCAGTTTGAAAGGCAAAAATTTTATGAAAATTCAACCAAAGAACACAATTTTAAAGTCATTGAAAAATATCGAGATTGTTCACAAAAGTGTGCTACACACATTCAAAAAGTATGTATGACGAGAGTACACTTGTGACTTGTCTGATCATGATCATGGTCAAATTCACGTGAAGCCCGTCAAAAGCAACAATGTGGTTGGTGTTCACGCCAAATTCTTTTTGGCAACATTTTGTGGCAATTATTTCAAACGCGAACAATTAATTAACAATTGTATACACATCCGGACGAAACCTGTAGGAAATTCCACGTTTTAATTAAAAAAGAAAAAAGCTTCAGTTATGAACATTTTCGAAAAAAAAATCTGAGGCTTAACTAGGCAGAAAATTTAGAGTTTTTCCAGACTCTATTTTCTGTTGGATTTGCTGTCTTTTGGATTAACTTCTCCAATTTGCGGAATGAAGCAGAGGTTGCCAATTAATCCCTATTTTTGCAGAAGTCGACATTTGAGGATAGACTTCCGCTTTTTGTTGCAAAATCCTTCAAACTTTTATGCTTTGAATAGTAAAAATAAAAATAAATTATCAAAAATTGGCACATAAAATTGATAATAATTCTGCACATTTTTCTGACATAAACTTAAATATGGCCAAGATGATCTTAGCCAGGAACTGGAAACGGAACTTCCGGAGTAACCAATGAATTCCCTCACGAACATAGGAAAGTGGCAAAACCATCATGCAAAAGATGTTTCTGTAAGTATAAACTGAAAAATGAGTGTTTTCTGCAAGTTTTAGGCTGGAAAATAAGCTGTTATTTTTCTCGCTGTCTGTGAACATTCAAATTGCACTTTATTTTTTCAAATTTTAAATACACTTTGTCAATACTTTTAAAAATGCAAAATAACTTTTGTTTTGCCAAAAATGTTGTCGACTCGTAGCGGATGAGTATGAGTTGCCAGACCAATTTATTAAAAAGTTCAAATATCACTTTTGGCTTTATAAAATCCGAGCAATTTGGCCATTGGTCGATGGGATTAAACATTGGGAATTGCGCACGTCGGTAACAGAAAAAAGAAAAAAAAATCCGAAAAACAATTAACGGGGGAATAATGATGATTGATGGTGGTTGGTGGATTGATTACCCATTCACCATTTTGTACTTTTCACAATAATAATATGTATAATTTATACGTATTTTCGTGTTTTTATTATTATTTTTATTATTCAAAAACAAAACATTTTCTGTGAATAACCTCACCGGATTTGGCTGTGATGGTGCAAACAAAACAACTATTTTGTCCGGTGCTAAGTCATTTAAAAAATAGTGCCATTTAGATCGAACTTGCTAAACCATAAGTTTAAACCCCGTTTTTTGGCCAAACCAATGTCGGAACAGATTCTGCAGCCTGTTTTGTACTTACGGACAAAAAATCAGAACATTTGAATGTTTGGAACATGGCCAAAACATAATCCGAACATTTTTCTCTAGGTTTTACATGAC
>JAQIYK010000505.1:0-13799 GCA_034700465.1 Rotylenchus robustus
GAGAAGAGAGAGAGAAGAGAAGAGAGAGGAGAGAGAGAAGAGTGAGGGAGAGAGAAAAGAGAGAGAAAAGAGAGAAAGAGAGGAGAGAGAGAGAAGAGAGGAGAGATAGAAGAGTGAGAGAGAGAGAGAGAGAGATCAGTTCTATTTCTGTCCAATTTTTTAATATGAAAAAACGAAAACAATAATAATAATAATAATTCAATTCGTTTTGAGTATAGTTGTGGCTTGTGGTGTTGGCCAAACAAACATCAATGACATACCTAGGTCGTATCTCTTCGGTGTACGTTGCACTAATTATGTTATGAGTTATGACCAGTGTTTTCCATGTTTCCCACCCTGCCCCCCCCATGATAATCTAATTTGCCCTTATTCCGTTGTTGGGTTACCTTTCCCGCTTGTCCCTTCATCAAATTATCCTCCATGAATTATGCCTCAAATTGCGCATTCATCACCCCCCACCACCATTCCCTGCCCTTGCCCCTCCCCCCTCCTCTTTTCATTTGCCCATATCCCTTTTTATATTTACACTTTTCCTTTAAAATTTTTAGCATTTTTATTGTTGTGAATTAATTTGGCATCATTTTAAAAATCAAATGTCAATATTTAAGAAATTTTGTCTATATTTTTTCAAATTTTCACAAAAATAAAGCTAATTTTAAACATACCGTAATAATACCACACACCATACACCTTCTCAATGTCACCAGTTCGTGCTTTTATTTTTGGCTCGTTGCTTTGCCCTTCAAACTAACATTTGCCTTCCGTGCCAACATTTGTTCCTTCTCCTCCCCCTCTTTTTTTCTCGCCCAAAACTTAACCTTTGAATTTTTTTCTCTGTTATTTGCACAAAAAACTACAAAACCCAATAAACTTCCCAAAGTCCAAAACTGTCCCCTCCCCCTTTCCACCCCTTCACCCCTCACTTTCCCACACATTGCGATTTGCTTCTTTTCTGATGAAGTCTTGTTAATTGAAGCTATGGGCCTGGTGGATGAAATGGACAACTTGTGGATAACCCTTGCCGAGTACACGTTGCTCGTCGCGTTTTGCGCATTTTCCTCCCTAATCGCATTCTTTGCACTTTTGCTCCTTAACCGATTGAAGCGACAACGCAACTTTGATCCTACTCCGTCGTTGCTCGGTGTGTTTTATTTTTTGGCTTGATAAAATTGATATTTTCGCTGTGTTCCAGTCTACCTAATTTCCATGTGGGTTTGCTGCGTGTTCCTGACCCTGCAGTACCTGCTCCTCATTGTGTACACCGTCTTCCCGCCCCCACCCAGTTCAAGCAACAACACTACTGCAGTGGGGGTGTCTTCCTCCTGGCTGTCCTCCCCCACCCAATTCATCTTCTGGACCGGTCTCATTCCCGGCTCCATGATCCCGGCCACCCCGGTGTGTGTGCTCTTTCTCTCCCTGGACCGTCTTCTGATCATTCTTCGACCTTCTCTGTACATTTCTCGCAGTTGGATCAAACAATTGCTGGGCGGACTAAGTGTCGCCACTGTCGCTGCACTTTTTGCCATGAGCGTGGGCGTCAATTTGGCACAACGGCCTGTTCATGAGAAACCAGGTGTGGAAAAGGAATGATATCACTGTTTATCATCTGTTTTCTCTGGAGAATATTTCGGACACATCACCAGCAGATCCAAATCCAAACTCCAATCCAATCCCTCTCCATATTGGTCAATTCACACTTTAGAGTGCATCTCGTTTGGCTGCCTCACATCGGATGCCTCCCGCTTTATCTACGCCGTCAACCGGTTGGCGGTTGCACTTCCGAATTTTCTGGCTGGCACTGCTTTTCTGCTCGCCCTTTTCGCATTCCGACATCGTCTGGAAAAGACCAGCGGAGGAGGGTCTATCACCAAAGTTGGACCGACAAATTCAAAGACACCGACGACGACGACGCACACACGGAACCGCAAAATGGTAGGGAACCGAATCAATTAGCAGATGATGAATTAACCTGATTAGTGCCAATTTAGTCAATCTCAAAGTTTAGATCCCAAACCACTTTAAAGTTTAAAGAAAACGAAAAAATTAAAAAAAAAATTTAAACACGAAAATTTCTTGAAATTTTTTCAAAAAACATCATTTTTTCGAAATTTTTCCCCAAAAAATCGAAATTTTTCCCAAAATTTTTGGGTTGAAACTTTTTAGAGGAAATACGGTAGATAGGGGTGGGAACAGGAATTAGTAGTAATCCTTTTTTAACACTTTAATTTTGAAGTTGGGAGATGACCCAAACATCCAACTAGCTACTTATCCCCCTGCCCCCTTCCCCTTCCATTGTTTTGTTTTCAGAGTGATCGTCTTGCATTCTATGGGGTCCTCTTCGAGTTTCTGCTCGACCTGCTGCCAAACTTCGGCAATCTCCTACTCACAACCGTATATTCTTTTTATCTTAATTTTTATCAAAATGAATTTTGGTTTGAATTTGTAAATTTGCCTTTTCTTCCCTGTTTTTGAACCTGTTCTCGTCTAATATACATATTTTTGTTTATTTTTCAAACACATTTCTTTCTTCCTCTGATCCATTCATTTTCTTAAGCTATTTGGCATCAACATTTCTGTCTATGTGGGTGCATTCCGATCGATGACTTATGCCGCCTTTGCCTTCTGTTCAATACTCACCCACACGGCCATTCTTTGGCGTATTTTTGCTTCGAGTGAGTTAATCCACCCAATACAATTCTAATAAATTGGTACCCTCCCTTTTTACTATGCAAACAAACAAAAATAAATTTTAGGTTGGTTTTGGCCATAATTTAAAACAAAACAAAAAAGTGAAAAAGATCCACTAATCTATCAATAAAAATGAGCAATTCTACCATAAAGAACGGGGTAAGAGGGTAAAGAAATAAAAACACATACATTCATAGACATGTATATGTTACGGGTAATTTTGAAAATCGGGTAATTTCAAAATTAGCCGTGTAATTATAAAATTACCCGATTTTCAAAATTAACATATACATTTTGCATTGGTATTTTTATTATTTAAGAGACATTTGCGGCAAGTGTTGCTGTTGGTCCGGCAGCACGGACCAAAGCAAGAAAGTCGGAGGATGCGAGCCGGAGACCAACATCGATGCCGATGGGAAAGGTGGCGTGGAGAGGCGAGTCGACGGTGGGCAAATTGCCGGTGGTTGGAGGAAGTGCCGGGGGCAATGGGCCAAGAACACTGGGGACAAGCACAACTTGAGGAAGACGAGGAGGAGCAACAAATGGACATAACATACATATTATTATATAGTAATACAAATTAAAGAAAAAGAAACTACATAATAAATTGGCCGAAAATAATGCAGTGTTGTAAATGCAGAAAGAGTATTTATCGGAAATATGAAAAGTGGAAAAGTGGACATTTTGAATTGGAAATGACACTTTAAATTGTGAAATGAATAAATGAACGTATGTGGCGATTTAAAAAAAAGCATTGAGCCAATTGCATTTTGGGTAGGACGGTAACTTCACCAGTCATCTGCTGTTCTTGTTCCCTGCTGTTCCCCTTTCCTTCCCTTCACTGCTGCACAATCGGGTCTCCCCAATAGCAGTCCTCCTCAATCTTCAGGTTGTACTTGCTCCCCGCATTTCGGTACTCCGATGTTACCACACGGAACCAGCCTAATGAATCAGTTGGATTGGAAATTATTGGAAAGTGTTTTTGGAGGCCAAAACCTCGTTCGCCCCAGGCGGTACCCCAGCTGTTGCGCCCGATCCAGAAGGGAACGCCCGAAGCCTGGTCCTTGCCCCAACCAACCACCTAAAAATGGGAATTCAGCAAAAGGGTATTTATGGCCAATCAGATTTGTGTCAAAATTAAAATTGTCGAAGTAAGATAATACTTACGCTGATAACATGGTTGATCTCCTAAAAATGGTTTATTTGTTTTTGCTAAAATATAGTTTGTTTTCCATTAAAACCTCGGCAGTCTTCTCTTTGTAAATTCCGCCCGAATAATTGTCAAACTTTGGCGTGGATGCAACACCACATGCAATGGGTCCGTGATGGTAGATTTCGGCTCTGCATTGTGAATTAACAAAATGAATATTTTTAAACAAAAGGAATTCAAAACTATTTCGGACTTCATTTTCTGAAGACCATTCACTGCTCCGTAGTCGCCCACTTTGTACAGTGTGAAGTTTTGGATGCTGAAGCAGTGGTCGGGCCAGCAGGACCCGCAACGGTTGTACGGGTCACATTCTGATGAAGGGGGGAAGGGGACAAAGATGTCCAAACAGAGCAATTTGATGAGTTTCTATTTTAATGCCCTCTCCAATATTCCCATTTTAATGAGTTTAATGCCCTCTCCAATATTCCCATTTTAATGAGTTTAATGCCCTCTCCAATATTCCCATCTTTCCCATGTTTCTTCAAAAAAGGGCTCACTTCCGTCCCGTGCCTGGTAGTTGTTGCATGTCTCGTGCGGTATCCCTTTTTTGTGTGCGTATTCGTACACTTTGTCCGCGGTGCCGCCTTCGCAAGATCCGGCCTGCCCACAGTCGATCACCTCCTGCACGGACAGATATGCCGAGGGCCAGGCATTCCTTCTCTTGATGTTTATTCGGTCCGCCAACGCCGAGGTGGACCCCATTGCCCAGCACGAGCCACAATCTGTGGAAGGGAATTTTGAATTTCCGAATTAAAAAATAAAACAGAAAAGGTCTTTTGTCTTCCAACAAACACTGCGGGATGTGTTGATTGCGGTCGGCGGAGGCGTAGTTCACTCCGTTCACATTGCGCCAGTCCCAGCCTTCGGGCAACTCATCGAACAGGTAATCGTCGAACTCATACAGGCGCATCGATGTCCTGCAGAGAAGGAAATAACAAAGTTTGTGTTTCCAAATATGGTGGACACACACCCTTAAAGGTGGTTTCCCTCCCATATTTCCGCAATATTTCTATTTTTGGGTCAATTCATGTGTTAATAGATAGAAACTCTGGACATGGACATAATATTGTACTTGAGAAAGGTGGACAGGTGATGGTACTTGTCTATCCAACGGAAACAACTTCAAGCGGAGAAATATATTCTTTTCGGTAGAAAAGGAAAATGGGGAAAAAACCTTTGCGGAAATGCTTAGCGGAGGGAAATGTCCGAAAGGGGTGGTGTCCACTGAGCTCAGTTCCTTTCTGCAACAGAACTTCCACAATTAACCAAAAACACTCCAACAAGCTTATTCATCTGTCTAACCATCTACCAATTCGCAGTCCGCTGATGATTTTATTTTCATTATTTTCTGCCTTATTGGCACTTTCACAGCTTGATCGCCTTCTTGTCAGTTGTTACAAGTACCCAAATACGGTATGCTTACGAGATTTGTCAAATATTTAATATCTATTATGTATATTTACTGATAATATGCACTAATATATTTATTAGGAATGATTTGTCCCATTAGGTTGAAAATCAGAGAGATTTCAGCAAATTTAAAAACAGGTAAAATCAATACCAACGACAGTCCGATCTAAGAGAGAATTTATGCCTCCTGCGCCTGGTGGATCTGCTCATCAGCAGCAACCGTGTGGTTGTTTGTCGCAGTATGCGCCGATAAACTGTCGTTGCACAAACATGGCCAACAACGACGACCTTTTGTGCCGTTGTGATCGGGCACTGGTCACCAACGCGAGGGAAGAATTGGGACACTGTGGAGGGAACAACTGCAGAAACGGTGTAGGGGATCAGCAGACAATGTCACCACCGTCGTCGGGAGGACCACTTTCGGCGCAGAATTGGCCCAGTTCACCAGCAGGAGCATCTTCGCCAATACATTCAACGTGTCATCCGGTACGGACTAACTATTCTTACCTAATTGTTGATATGTTAACACATCTTTAATCACATCATAACAACATGCTCAGATTTGCCACAAGTCTTGCATCCATTCGTGCACTTCAACCGGAAGAGCCGACTTTGTTGGCTTTTCGTCTCCCTCGCCTCCACTGAACGATTTTCAACAGCACCAACAACCCATGGAACAACCTTCTCCAACCCTTGGCAGCCATTGTGTTCCGTCACAGTGCAAAGCCAATTGTCTGAGGGCCTGTTCCCGCATCCTCGACGGACACCAACTTCCTCCACCTACACCCCAAGAAGCGCCTTTTAGTCAGTTTATGGATTTTTAAAATAAATTTTGTTTTAAAGTTTCGCCGACAACCAATGGTCACGGAAGCACTGAGCCACATTATCAAGTGGAACCAAATCAGGCCAATCTCGGTAAACAAAGTCCGGACTATGGAACGGGCTCGGGTCGGAATGTTGAAAGTGGCTCATGGTGTCCATGTTCGCCGATCAACATGTGCGATTGCCATGAGTGTGGATTTTTGTTCGAGACTCTCGACTGCACTGAACACGATCTTTTCACGATTAAGATCTTGCTATCCACAGTGCTTGGACTCTTGCGAATCAAATTGTCTCCAGCAACCACAGCAACAACCTCCCGTTGTCCAACGACGTCATTGTGCACAGTTGTGCCATTTGGACTGCCAACGAAATTGTGCCGATCAACAGCAAAACGGAAGAGGACCACAAATAGGTGGTAAAGGGGTCGACCCAAACAACAACCCAAACTCATTGTCTTCAACGATGAAAGAGTTCCTTGTGGCCAACAGTGCACAAGGTATACTGTATGGATGTGCTGTATGGTATTAATTTTGCATTTTATTTGCATTTTTAGCAATTAACAACCCGCTGTTTTCATGCGCACAAAAATGCCCAAAGGCATGCGAACAAGCATGTCTGAATGCTCAAAGTAATGAACCCCTGAACAACAATTGTTTGCCTGTATGTGTTGGTCTTTGTGCTCAGGTTATTAGAACAAATATTTTGTTGAAAAATCCAATTTTTTAATATTTTAAAGTCTTGTGCTAGGGGACTACAGTTTGATGCCGCGGGCACTGTTCAAATGGGAATTGCTCAACAGCAGCAACAAAAACAACAATTTGTGCCAAATATGGCATTTCCAATGCCAGCAATGGGACTGGATTTAGTTGCCATGAAACAGAACAGATCGATCGGCGGAGGATTTGAGCAGCATCAACAGCCATTGAATGATTGGAGAAGTGGTGACAATGAAGCGGAAATTGGCAAACAGAGCGAAGAAACACAGGCAATGGCGAATGGAATGGGGGCGAACAGTGATTCTTCCACCCCGGTGACCGGGGCAATGTTTTACAACGATATTCAACAGCAACAACAAGGTCAAGCAGTGCAACAAGCCGGATTGGAAGCAGGTCCATGCGCTCCGCTATGCCAGCCTGAATGTCGGCCGGAGTGCAACCGACGCTATTTGGAGGGACGCGATGGGAATGGGCAAAGACCACGAGAAAGAAATGGAGGTACTGAAGTTAGGGGCAATCAACAAAACCAACAGTGGAGGGAGGGAAACGAACTCGAAAGGATGGTCAGTCCAACGGATCGACAGAAAGCGGTTGATGTGCCGGGATCGAAGAGAACAGATCAAAACCCAAGGGAACGGCAGCAACAACAAAAATCGTTCTTTCCGCCGCACATTATTTTGGACGAAGGTTTAGAATATGAAGGCACAAATGACACAACCGAAGAAGGTCAAACAGAGAAGGACGAGCTGAACAATTGGCTACGACCCCAGAACGAGACTGGACACCCGGAGACTCATGTAACATCAAGGCAAGAAAAACATATTTAAAACAATTAATGGGTTTTCATAAACTTTTTAGAAATGCCTCAGAACAGCGACAAAACATAACTATTATTGGTGGTGATTTGAAAGAACAAAAGTCGCCGAAATTTGATGAAAAACACAAAAAGGTAAATTATGGAAGAGGTGACTCAAAAGTGATTCGGCAGCAAAATGGGGGGAACAACAAAATCACACGGGCATCCGAATTCTTCAAACGAAGAAGGCTTCTGTTTGGAAGGGACGGACCAAAGAAGCCAGGAAAAGGGACGAAGAAAACGGTGAAAGAAGGCGACAAAATTGGAGCAAAATCGGCGGAAGAAGAAATGAGACCAAGCAATGGGGCAAACGGAGTGGCAAAAGCAAAAGCGGAAAATGCAAAAAAGTGGCACTTTTGACCATTGTGCGGTGATATTAAATTCAAATAAATTGCAAATAAAAAAGAAAATGAGAAATGTACTTGTTGTGATTATGTTTTGACAACAAATTTGTTTGATATAAACCTCTTCTGTGCGCGTTGCTCGGGTAGTGGCGGGCGATAGCATCCATTCAGGTTGTACATGCTCTTCCCTTTTTGGCGGTGGTGTTGCTGATGCCTGTCCAAAATGTCGGATACAGACTCGTGGATGAGTCGGGCCGAAATGAGAGTGAAAAGGACGGCAAACAGTAGCAGGACGGAGAGGAGAACAACAACACATCGGCGCATTTTTGTGTAAAGTACGCAGTTTCTGTGTGGAAACTGAAAAAATGAGAAAATGAATTGTGTAATTGAGGAAAAGGTAGAGGAGAGAATTCTAAATTATGTGAGTGGTATAAATAATAAGTGATCAGCAGCAGAACAGGGTAGAGGTAGGTGTTGATCAGGTATTCTTTGAATGATAAAAATTACGTTGGGCATTTGTTTTATCTTGAAGAAACAAACAATGTGACCAATCTGATGAAATAATAATATGTAATGAATGGGGTTCATCAGCCAAACAGACTGATGAGATGAGATTAGATGGGCTGGGATGGGATGGGCTGGGAGTGGGAAAAACAACTCCCGCCGGGCGGGTCACCTGACTTGTTTGTCCATTGTCCACATCATTTCCATTCTTTTTTATTTTACTTTTCAAGGAAAGGATTTATTAACGTATCATCTAATAAAGAAATAAAGTGTACCACCCCGGTTCTGTTCGGTTTTCTATCGGACCTCCCGGACGGAGAATTAATTGAATTGGACCCTCGGATTGGTTGTCGACTAGTCGAGAGTCGAGAGCGAAAGATAAGAAAGCGAATGGGAAGTTGGGAGGGAAGGGAGGGAAGGGAGGGATGAGGGGGACATCTAACTAACCAACAAACATTCTCATCACCACCCAAACTCATCAGCAAACAATTTGAATGGCAAACACATTGTATTGTATGTATGTGTAGAAGAGATGTGATAACACGAACGACAGACACCACAACATCATCCATCATTCATTTACCCATCCATCCAGCAATCGATTGTTTTAAACTTATGGCCTTTTTTAAAGATTTAATTAAATTTTTGAAAAATATAATTATTATTATTTAAAAAAAGAACTGAAAATGCAACATTATATTTAAAGATTCAAAGAAGGGGCGAATTAACCATTGATCGACGATCGAATCGAATGTTGTAAAATGAGAGATTAGCAGAGAGATAGTATATACTAATTGTAAGTGAGAGAGAGGGAAAAATGTGGTGACTAATATTGCTGCACTGATCATGATCAGAGTGAGTGAGAAGCGGAGAAGAATGAACTAAGAAGAACAAGGACTTTAATTCCACAAATCTATAATAATAATAGGAAATAATAATAATTTAACAATCGGGGGGTTTCGCTTATTATTATTATTATTATTATTAATATTTAATATTTTATTTCGCTCAAAATTTAAAAAGGAATATAAAACTTTTTGAGTGTCTGTCTGTCTGTCTCTCTTTTTCTCTGTTGTAAATACATACCTATTCAATAGTTTATTTCTTGATAATTTTGACAAATAAATGCCTCTATCAATGTCAATGTGCATATATTTGATATGTCTAACAAACAAACGATTCTGTTCTGTCTTCTAAGTTCTAATTCTAACTAAATTATTGAAAATTGAAATTTATAAAAAGAAAGAAATTCGATTATTTTACAAGAAATGGTGTTTGACTTCTACTCTTTTTAAATACAATAAATACCTTTTTCATAACGCTTTTAATTTTAAAAATGATGAAAGTTGCGAAAATGAATTAGAGAGGAGAGGGAGAATACACACACACACCTACTAATTGGCAACCATTCAGAACGGCAGAACAAAAACACTTTGGCGAATCTTTTACAAAAAAAAATGCAAAAAATTCTTTCGGCAGAATTAAGCAAGGGAATAAATGGGCTTGTTGTTGTTGGGCAAGAACAAGCTTTGCTTTATCGGGAAGTGAGGGTGGAGGGAAAGCAGTGGGTAATTGGTGGAGATGACACTTTGTTTGTTGGGTCGGTTGACCATGTCGCCACCTTTCTGCTTTGATGTGAGTTGATGACGATGAGATCACCATCACCACCACCAGTCTCCACCGCCGCCACCACCACCATCATCATCATCATTACGACTGACCATATGGAACTTGCTTGGATAGGATCTTCTTCTTGAAAATGCCCAAAAAACGGTCATTATGCCCAGCGGACAACTTAAGAGGTGTGTTTTTTGGCGAAGCCTGAGCCGGACCCAATTGTGGTGAGAAAAGCTAATTGTAAGCATGAGCATGAGGAAAACAGTTAAAAAAATGCACAAATTGAGGAAAGAAGGAGCTAACAGTTAATAGTTGTTCCTGGTCAAAGCTATAAATAGGAAGGCCAACGGAACGGCAGTTATTATCAAGCAGCTATTATCCCGTGTACAGTGGATTCCCTCCTCCCACCTTGATTTTACATTTTTGATCCAATAACATACAAAATCAGCTTCCACAACTTTTCAAGCACCCGTGATGTCCCGCTTCTGCCCCTCTGCCAATGTTCTTCTGATTGTACTTTTCCTCTTCATCGTCACTTTGGTTTCGCTGGTCGATCCCTGCGGTTTCCCAGCGCAACAAGCCCCATCTGTGTGCCATTGTGGTGGCGGTGGTTACGGTGGATATGGGGGCGGATACGGTGGCGGTTGTGGTGGTGGCTGCGGAAAGCGCAAGAAACGAGGGGTAAATGCAAAAAGTGAATTTGACAACTTAAATTTTGTTATTTTTAAGGCCAAGGCTGTTGTTCAACCTCATTACAAGAGGGAAGAAACGTTGTGTCCCCAAACTGGCTGGGAATCGATCATGCAAATGGTATTAAAGGAGGTGTTGTTTTTGTCACAAATGTGCCCAAAATTGATATTCAGGCAATTTTGCCCAACGATGCCCAAGGGTCGGTGAACTCCGTGCAGGCATCCTTTTTTCGGCACTTTGATGACCACAAATTCCTTGTGCTCTGCGGCACTTATGATGCTGACACCGAAGGAAAGACAACCAAAACTGGGACCATTCATCCGTTCGGCGCACAGATTCAGTTCAGCTCCAGTGGAGATGGGTACTGTAGCATTGTCAGCGGGCACGTCTGGTGCCAGGCACTGGCACTGAGTGGTTGATTGGTCTACTGATAAATATTTGCATAATTTTGACTTTCAGCATAGAATGTAGTGATCATAGATGTGTGATATTGATATACATCAATATTTATGTATTAGCATATTGTAAATAAAAAAGTGCACTCGAATCTCGTCGGTCGATTTCTATTAGTTATTTTATCAAATATTTTGGTTAGATTAATTATGTACATATGTTAGATTAATACAAACCTAAACCTTCAAACACATTAATTTGTGTTCAAAAATAGGGTAGACATTTTTAACTTCTCATCGATTTGGACGGATATAAATTGGAAAGTTATTTTATGAAAAATTTTCGTTTTCTAATAAGATGATCAGATGATTTGTTACCGGGAAAATTTTTCCACTCAAATCTCATTTAATGATAAAAATCCCTTAAAGAGTTAATTTTTGGTAGCGGATCCACTTGAATAAACAAAAAACTGGACCAAGATGGAAAATTTAAGGATCGGCTGAAGCGGGGAATAGCGGAAAGAAAAATGATGAAAAACGGCGAAGAATCAAAGGGAACGGGCGAACGGAAAGATCGGATCGGTGGATGGCGGCGAATCCACCGAACCAACCCCCATCCTTCCCCCCTCCCACCCGGGCGACAAGATCAGCACCATCTCTGCATGTTCCTGGACTGGGAACAACTTTCGCTTCCTTTGCGCATAAAGGTGGAGAGGGGAGAGGAGCAGAGGAGGAGGAGGGGAATACACCGGTCGGGGTGACCTTTTCTTTCCTTTTTTTGAATGCATCCGGCATAATCAAGCAATATATTGGGAAAAAACGCCTAAGGCAATGGAGCGAAGGAAATAGAGCCAGTCCTTCTACCTATTTAAGCAACGCCACAAGTCTGGCGTCCATTATTCAGTTTCAGGAGTTACACAGCCACTTCACACGTACTTCTTTCCTCTAAAAATCCCTTACCCCCTCAACTTAATTTCAGAAAGAATTTGCACCTATTTTAACATTTTCAGATAACAACAATATGTCGCAATTCATCATTTGTTGCTTAATTATTCTGTCCATTTTGGTCTCCATCCTACAGCTGACTAAAGCTATCGGAATGCCTTCGGGTGGTGGGGGATGTTGCGGCTGTTGTGGGGGCGGTGGCGGTGGCGGTGGTTTTGGCGGATTTGGAGGACTTGGTGGAGGAGGCGGTGGATGCGGCTGTGGTTGTGGAGGTGGTTGTGGCGGTGGTGGGGGTTGCTGTTGTGGCGGAGGATATGGACGGAGGAAGCGAAGACAGGTTGTTGTTGTTGTTGTTGTCGAGATGCGCACGTATGGCAACAATCATTTTACCATTTCTTTCCAGATTGCTGTGCAGCCACATTACAAGACGGAGGAAACGCCTTGTCCTCAGAGCGAATGGAAGAACATTATGGAGCAGGTCAATTTATCTTCTGGCAATTTTTAAAAATTTAAAAAGTGCAAATCGCATCTTATTTGGATTTTAAAATAAATTATAAATTAATAAGCTTTTTTAAAAATGAAAATGAAAATTGCAGAACATCGCCTCCGAGGACTCAATCGGTTCAGTGAATGCCATACAAAATGAGCTTTTTGAGCACTATGCCAGTTCTGGTCAAAAATTCCTGGTCACATGCGCCACAGCGGACGATGTCGCTGATGTGGCGAACAAAAATCCGGCGGTGGCCACCAAAATTCACTTCAGTTCCGGAGGGGATGGGTACTGTAACGTGGTGAAGGAGAGAGTGTGGTGCCAGGCGATAGCAATCAGTGCGTAGGGAAAAAGTGGCAAAGATACAACGAACAATGATGAACGGCGGGACAGGACAACTCAAAAAGGAAGCCAAGAATTTCTCAACAAACTTCTCCTTTAATATGACAACAAACATTTTTAGCATCATTTATTCTTCTCACTCACAATTTAAACTCTTCTCATTTTGTGCTGATTTATAACATATAAACAGACTATTTATTATTTATGTATTTTAGGTACACTTTATTTGAATATTTCATAAATTTTATTATATTGTTGAATAAACATGGAATGGAAAATTATTGGTGAGTGGTGAATCACTTCAAATATCCCATTAAAGCATTTTTCATACTTTGAAACAGACACTCCCCACTCAACGACCTCTTCGACCCGACCCAACCCATCCTCAACCCAACCCAACCTCAACCCTACCCATCTCCTTTCGGCATTTCCGGCGATCGGTCACGCATCTGCTTGAAATGATCCGACCTGTTGCTGTTCAGCGCAGCCACCGAAATGGGTCGGTCACTTTTTCCATTTGCCCCGCCAATTCTTTATTGTATCCGCCCTGCAATTACAAGCAAGTAAGTGTATGAGTGAGTGCACAATCTTTTACTATGTAATAATATAATAATGTACTCCTTTTTCCTTTTGGCTTAAATATTGCCTATGTTAATATTAATATTTAACTAATAAATATAATCAGATTTTGTTCCAGCTGCTTCTCTTTCTCTCTCTTCTCTCTCTCTCTCTCTCTCGCTCTCTCTCTTTCTCTCTCTTTCTCTTTCTCTCTC
>JAQIYK010000506.1:0-13796 GCA_034700465.1 Rotylenchus robustus
TTTTCGAAATTTTTAAAATTTTCAAAAACGCTTAAATAGTCACTTTTTCGCATTTTTAAGCACGTTTGGGGTGATTTTAGAGCGATTGAAGTGCATTGTGATGGATTTTGGTGGGTTAGTAGAAGTGAAGCCTATCCTAGCCAAAAAGGGAATAAACAAGAAAAATTAAACCGGTTCAAAAGCTGGTTTAAACACATTTCCGCACCTTTTCAAAGCACAGGTAGTTCATAAAAAGTCATAAGAAGAAGAACCGAAACAATTATAGGGGTTTTCAGAGCGGGCGGTAGACTATAGTACAGCCATCTGTTCCTGTTCCAGTTCTAATTCTCACTTTTGGAACAGAACAGAATGAAAATTCCTAATCTAGGAACAGAACAAATCGAAAAAAGCTGGAACAGAAAAATGCTGGTTGATATCCTGGTTCCTGGTAACAAATTTAAATGATAAATAACCAGAAAATGACGATGTTTTGTTTTTTTGTATAAAAAATTTACGGCCAACCTTTTCATGTCAAAAAATTGGAAAAAAAAATTTACATCCAGAAACAGAACAGATTACCGAGGAACAGAAAAACGCTGATATCAACTACCTATCAATCGAAAGAAAGCTCTTGATCAAAGCTTTTGGAATTCAAAAATAATATAATATATGCATATAATAATAAAGAAATATACGGGATTGATTCAATTTGAGTTGAAACTTGAAATTTGTAACAATTTTTAAATATACAGGCTAAAATAAAGTATTTTCTAGCTTCCACATACTACAATCAAACGTAATTAAAAGGAAGGCATTATGAATCAAATTAATTGCGAACAATTCAACAAAATTGCTATTGGAGGGTTGGATGCCTTTGATTTTTCACTTTGTGAACGCAATCAAGCAATGATGCGTCAGATGGAGGATGACGGCCATGGAGGATTACAGCGCTTGCTGAAAGTAACAAGTTCTGGGACAACAATCGCTGGAGCAATATTTAAGGTTAGCAAACTCAATAAATTGAACATGCATGCAATTGCAATGTTATACACAGCAAATGTTTTTAAAGAGTTTAAATAATTTAAGAGGGCTTTAAATAAACTTTTTAACACAACAAAAATATAGGATGGAGTTGTCATGGGAGGAGATTCACGATCAACGCAAGGGAATATTGTGGCAAATAAATACGCGATGAAAGTACACCGTCTCACCGATAGCATCTTTGCTTGTGGAGCTGGGACTGCAGCAGATCTACAAAAGGTTATATATACAAAATTCATTCATACGCTTCTTTTTTAATTTTCTTTTATAAAGGTGGCTGAAATGGTTAGCGCAGAACTGTATTTGTTTGAATTGAACAGCGGAAAGAAGGCAAGAGTTGTGATGGCTGTTCGTCGTTTGCGCCAATACCTTTTCCAAGTATTCCGTTTCAATTGTCTAAAATAGCGCAGTTACTAATCTTATTGTGGTTTTAGTACCAGGGTTACGTTGGGTGCTATTACTTGATTGGCGGAGTCGATTTCACTGGTCCTCACATATTTTCCGTCTCTGCGAATGGAATGGGAATGGCTAAAGCATTTGAGGCTGAAGGTTCCGGAAGTTTTTGCGCATTGGCTGAAATGGAGACCGGATTTAAACCAAATATGACGGTTTGTTTTGTGATTTTGTAATTTGATTTTTTCCATATTTACAGGAAGAAGAATGTACGGATCTTGTCAAAAAGGGACTTGAAGCTGGAATGCATGGCGACAACATGTCTGGGTATGCATGTTAAGAAAATTGTCTGAAAATATAAAGTGATATTTTAGGAACACATACAATATGGTCGTAGTCACTGCCACGGGAGTACATCACAAGGGACCTTTTAAGCCCGCTTTTGCTATTCGACCTAGCGAAATCGAAGACAATTATACCTTCGAGCCTGGCACTACGTAAGATTTTAATATATTTTGACATTTAAAAAAGTTGAATTGTGTATTTCAGCAAAGTTCTCCGCAAACGCGTGCTCGTTACTGTAAACAAAACGGTTATGCAAGGAGAGTCGAAAATGGATGAATCTATTCTAGATACGAAAATGGAAGAACCGATTCGAATCTGAGTCATAAATATATGATGCGAGTCAATATCTGATACGAATATTTGGTTGATATAAACACTTGACGACTTCCAAAAATAAACTATTTAAGAATCTTTAATTTGATCGATCGAAGCTCATTTATTTGTTGATGATTAATATTTTTGTAACATCATTTATTGATCCTAATATGTATTTCAGTTTGGAATTTGACTATCTTTGAGAAACAGAACATATTGCAAAATGGCAATGGCAGCACGTGGAGCTAGAGGGGGCAAGCTTCCCCCAGAGGTTTGTTCATTTTATAATTCTAATACGGTTAGTAGAGATGATTACCACTTATCAAACAAACTAGAGCATGGCGGATCGGATTTTTGAAATAGCACTTCTACAAAATGGAGTCAATTCTCAATTGCTTTTGCTTCTCACTATTTACTACTCATCACAAGAGCTTTCACACGAGTAAATTTTAGGTCAATCGTATGTTATTTATCAAGAATTTGCCCTACAAAATAACTGCAGAAGAGATGTACGATATTTTTGGAAAATTTGGTGCAATAAGACAAATAAGAATGTGAGTTCCGTATTTCCTATTTTGTGAAAATGTTTATTTATTCGTAGTGGCAATACACCTGAGACTCGGGGTACTGCATTTGTCGGTGAGACGATTAAATTTATTAAACAAAACAAACTTTTATAGTTTACGAAGACATTTTTGACGCCAAGAATGCCTGCGATCACCTCAGTGGATTTAATGTTTCCAATAGATATTTGGTTGTCCTCTATTACCAAGCGACAAAGGTTTTTCACTTTTTTGATATTAGCAATTAATGGAATTAATTTAAAGGCTTGGAAGAGAATGGACACGGATAAGGCGCGAGGGAAGTTGGAGGAAGTCAAAGAGCGTTATGGATTGGGTGGAGACATTGAAAAGGAGAAAGAGAAGATGGGAATATACACTCCTAAACACACTCCGGGAGTTAGCACTCCAAGACGATAAGCAATCTGATTTTTTTGCGATAAATATTTGACACATGTGACATGGTTTTTTAATGTCTAAACTTTGTTATTAAACTATTCATCTGTTTATTATTTTTTTTATCGTTTATGAATATATAATTGAACGTGTTACAGTTTCGTTATGAACGGTGATGTATCATGCAGTAGTGGCTATCAACACCAAAATTTTGCACAAGTTCAGCATAATCTGAGAGAGCTCCTAGACTCAAGTTTGCCAAACCAGATTGCTCAAGTTAGCATTTTCTTACACTTGATCAAGTTTGTTTACATGGTAATTTATAGTTGGAGGAAAGTAGTGTGAGCTTGGAGCGAGTGGCTGCCTATTGCGAGGCCAATTACTTGCAGGTTGTGTTATAAATTTTGCGATTTTATTAACTATGAAATATTTATAGACGCCAAACAAAGCGACTGCTCTCGCTGAAACAAAGCGATTTGCACTACAAAGCTTAGCAAGTGTTGCATATTTAACCGGGGAACTGTCCCGGTCGTTGTTGCATGCACTGGAATTGGAGTCGCTGAACTTATCCCAAAAGAATTCAGAGATCCAAAATATTAGTCAGGTTTGATATCTTAAAATTCTGATTGAAAATTCTTATTTTCTATGGTTTTCAGTTCATAGCTATCCAGAAGGAGAAGGCGGCACGACGCGAAATTGGAAAATTAACTGCAAATAAAAACGCCATCAGACAAAACAAAATAACTTATCCGAGCACAGAGGTTTTTCAAAATTATTGTTTTTGGTTATATCTGTTTTAAGGAACGTATTCCCCGTTATCAAAGAATGCCTATTGATTTTTCCATTCTTGATGGCATTGGTCACGGTCGGAGAATAGCGGCACCAACAGAATATGGGACCATTGGAACTCATCACGGCGGGTATGGAGCAAGTACGAGTATTGGAGGGCAGACCAACTACCGATCTATCTCAACGGCCAGTGCCGAAAGCAGCGGAACGACTGGCGCCTGCATTGCTGGAGCACCAGTCTATGATCACTATGCTCGGGCAAACTATGGCACGGTGCGTTTTCATCCTTATCTGATAACTGATGTTAATCTGGATTTCAGCTTTCTCGTAGTTCTCTTCGTTCAGCTGCAATACTGCATGACCAATACAGAGTTCCACAACCCATCCCGTCCACAATCCACCAACAACAACTACCCATTAGATCTGTTCAATATCCACTTACTGGTCAACAACAACAGCAGCAACACGTTGACAACAACAACCTTTACCAGAGGAGGAATATGACAAACTCTCACCAGTTACAACAAATGATGGCGATGAATGGGGCTGAGGTGATGGACAGTGCCGGATCGAATGGCTATTACGGTGAATATGGCGGCTATCAACAATACAATGCCTATCAGAACAATGAACAGCAACAAGAGTATGGCACAGTGATGAGGCTACCGCAAAACAACAATAATTTAGGCGAAGTAATTAGTCTCAATTTTGTAATAGGCAGAACCAATAAGAAACGTACCTTATTACAAAGTATACATACAATAAGCTGAAATGGAAGGGGCTAACTCTTATTCGGGTGAATTTTTGTTTTCATTAAAGTAATTCCAATGATTTTTTAAAATAGAAATACACCTTTAAGTTTCAATCTAAAAGTGATTCTTGACTTGAGTCTAACTCAAATTTGGATGTGAAATTATTAATCTGTTTTTTAGCATCACAATTCTGGCATCAATTCTAGTGGTGTGATGAATAAATCCTCCGATTTGTCAGGTTTGTAAAATATGATATTGATTCTTTGATCTGATTAGAACATATTTTGCTTTTAAGACGACGGTCTTCCTTTACCACCTCCTCTTCTTCTTACAAACTCAACTAGTGTAAATCAATCACAACACAACCGATTTCAACAGGACGATGGTTTCCCTCCACCTCCACCAAATCCAATTGTGGAGAAATGTGCGGAAGAAGTGCCAGATTGGGTTCCCCAACAATACATTGAAAAAGGTATTTTCTATCGTTTGTTAAAACTTTTATCTTGCTTTAGCCATTGTGTTGTATGACTACGATTCGAGAAATGCAGATGAACTTCATTTATATCAGGGAGCTATGGTGTATATAATGCGGAAGAACGAGGATGGTTGGTTTGAAGGAGTGATGGACGGGATAACTGGACTGTTTCCTGGCAACTACGTACAATCTATTCAATAATACAAATATTTGACAATGGTGCTCCTCACATTCAATTTTATGATCAACATTTATATGTTTTTTGTCCTTTTTAAAACTAAATTATAAATTTAATCAAAAATCCCCTAAACGAATGAATTCCCAAAACACATTCTTCACTGGTGCTTTCGTTATGATGAAGGTCTAAAATGAAGGTCTATCAAAGATCATCGACAGAAATGATGATGGTTCATCACCACTGATCTTCGTCATCCCTCTCAATTCCCACAAATGCCCTCCCTTTTCAGCAAACATTTTCCTTTCTCCATACTTTCCACCACTTTTTTTTGTCTTCCGCTTCCCCACCCTCATCCGGCAATGGGTTGTCATCACAGCACATTCTGTCCTCCCATTTCCCCGTCGGAAGGATAAAAATGGAAGAGAAAGGGACCAAAGGGAGGAGGGAATAGGACCCTTTCGCCGGGTCCTTTCCGTCCCCACAACCAAACACCGACAAATACCCCACTTCCCTCTCCCTCCCTCCCATTTTCTCCGACTGAGCCCAATGATTCCCCCTGAGAATTTGCGCTTGGTCCCGCACACCAAATTCAAACGCAATTAGCACTTTGGGAGAGAGGGCGGAAGTGGCGAGAAGACAAAGGGAAAAAGAGAGAGAAAGAGAGAACGAAAAGGGGAGAAAGAGGATAGACACTTTGGGAAGGGAAAACAGAAAGAAGGTGGAAAACTGGAAAATGGTAGAGAAGAATAAAGGGCACGTGAAAGGAGATGGGTGGATGAAGCGGCGGCAAGACCAGGGCTTCTCGGCTTCATCTCCTTCCCTTTTGGCACATACCAATTAAAGCAACAAGTTCAAATGCCAATTTTGGACAATCCAACCAGTCCCTTCCTTCCCATTCCTTCTCTTACCTTAACTTTTCCAAGTTTGGATTATTCCGCCTGAACTGTATGTTTGTTTCCTTCCCTCTTTCCTCTTGTTCGTGTCAACAGCACTCTGAAGCATAAAAAGAGGGGGAGGGAGGGATAAAGGGGAGGAAAGAACGCTTTTCCGCCGGAAATGGTCTTTTGTTCCCAATATGTGGACGGGGAAAGGGAAAATAAAAACTATTGATGGTGGAACATAACACACAACACAAACCATTTGGCATTTTGTTATGTACATATTTTATGGCCCAAAATTGACATTATTTTCAGTTGGGAAAAGGCATATCATCTCAAACGCTCGATTCTGAAAAATAGGGAAGAGAGGACGCGAAATCCTTCCCTATTAGCAGCAGATAATCCACGCCAAAATGTTCGGGACAGAATTCGTGGAATTCTTTCAGAAATTGTTTTTGGCCAATTTTGCCGTATTGCATCTTACTTTGTCCTTTCTGGAAACCTCCACTTAATTTGATGTTGAAGGGGCCCAGACGACATTTACACCCCTGGATTTGAGCAAGTCTTTGCAGGATTTTCTTCTTGAGTACCATGAAGGATAAGAGTACCGGGCATCTGGTGTCCGTCGGCTTTTCCTCGGCTTCTCCTCCTCAGTTCTTCGTCCCCCCCTTCCACGCCACTTTTGGCCCGTCCTTCTCATCCCCGACCTGCTGATCCTTCTTCGTCCATCATCCCCCGTCTCCACCTCCTTTCCCCAGCTCATCCTCTTCCCAATCCCTCCCATCTTCCTTCCCCTGCTAATCCTTAATCTTTACGATGGCCTCCCCCCATTCCTCGAGGATATATTGCACATGTTTTGCCCATTTTTCCCTTTTTCCATCTTCATAAATACATCCATCGTTCACTCATTTCTTTCTCTTTCCCATCTTTGCACCTTTTCATCCCATCCTTTCCTTTAGTGTTACGTAATGGGTATGTTTTGGCTTTACATTTTCACACAGAAATATCATATTTATTTACTTCCATAAAAGTTACACAAAACAAAAGGTCGGGGAGATGAGAAAAGAGAACAGAAAAGGAGTGGAACATAGAGAATGGAACTAAAGTTCAATCCCACCGAGGTGGGCGTAGTAAATACGGGGACGGGGTAGAACCCTGAATGGAGAGAATAAGGCATCAAAGAACGGATGGGATATACTAGCAAACCAAAAGCACAAAAGTCCGAAAAGCGGCCAAATAGAGCCGATCTTTGATGGCAAATAAGAATACTACGCCCGCACTTCCGGCCAAAGGTGCCCAATTTTATCAGATTGTGTCCACTCTTCCGGCCCTGCCCTACCACCCCCACATTTCCGGCTTGCGGGGCCCATTTTGTCCGATCTCTCCCGGCCAACCCGTTCATATTCTTCCACCTGTTCACTCGTTCTCTCATTCATTCATCCGCTTTTGCCATTTTTGTCATTTTCTCAGAGAAGCACCAGTCGGTGGAACGGACCCGGAGTTCCCTTTCCCGTCCCGCCGTCTTTGGCAAATTCGTCCCCATTGGCCTTTTCCATTTTTGGCCAGTAAATGCAGCTGCTGCCTGGCCCCGAGGGGCAAATTGTTTGTTTGGCACTTCCGCCGCCTTTTTCTCTTCCTTTTCCCCTCCACCCCCACTGTGCATTTTCTCCGCTTTTTCCTTTCTTTCCCTCACTTTCCTCTGTCCCTTATGTCCTTTTTTTCACCTTTTTTTTCTCTTCCCTGCCCCACAGTGCTCTTTTCTCCCCTTTTTTCTCTTCCCTCGGTTTCCACCGTGCTCTTTTCTCCCCTCCTTTTCCGTCTGTCTCCAATTCCCTTTTGTTTGGTCTCCCTACCACCCGGTCCCTTTCCTCCTTCCTCCCCATTCCCCCACAAAGTCCCTTTCCTCCACCACCACCACCACCAGTTCCCCCTCCTTCCCCCACTTCCGGCACATTTTCCTCCCTTCCCCGGCAAACCGTGCCAACTGTTGACTGACTTTGTTTTCCTATTTTCCCCCTTTCCCCTCCGCCACTTCCGCCACTCCTTCCCCCCCCCCCACCAAGTCCCTCCTCCTCCTCTGTCTGTCCCGCCCACCACATATTTACTGATTCACAACACAAAGCATGCATTTCCTTCCCTTTCCGCGAGGGGATACATAAAAAGGAGACTATTTTTTGGCACCGCAAATAACCCAATTTGGCACGAACAATCGGCGAAGAACAAAAAAGGGGAAAAAGAATGGGGAAATGGGAATGTCCTATTCTTTTCCCATACAACAGTTGCGGGTAGTGTGGGTGTGGTGAGTGAACTTCCTTCTTTCCTTCCTTCTCCTTTTTCCCCCTCTCCCGCCCTTGCTCGCCTCCCCCTGGGCCCATTATTATATCCAATGGAGTGGAAATGGCGGGGGAAATGAAACGAAACCCAACCACCACTCCGTCCTTCCGGAAATCCCATATTCCCCTCCCCTGCCCACCCGCAAATAACCCGCACTTTTCCTCTCGGGCAATATTCCCACCGTTAACCTTTGGGAAAGAAAAATGGGCAAAAAACAGTCTGAGTGGACCTTAAAAGAGAGTATGAGGACCTTTAAAGTTAAATTTAAAGATCCTTAGGCCAAATTTGAAAGTTGAGTATGGCCCTAAATTTGATCTCCCACACCTTTTCGGTCCTAAAAACAAGCATTTATTGGCAACACTTTAGGTATTATTGTACACAGAAAGCACCAAATTTATTGTTCTAAATTTCGAAGCGTACTTTATTGAATTAGATCTAGGTATCCTGAATTCTGGGTTACTGTATCGAATTGGATATAACGTTTCCTGAATGGTCTAGTATCGTATTGCTATATGCCCTCCCTTTTTCCCCGTCCTTTTTTATCCCATTTCCAATCTTCGATCCCATCTGCGGAAATGGTTCAACTCTGCTGCACCGAGTGGGGGTGTCGCCCGCCCGTAAATCCATCCGGCGGGAGGGGGGAGGGGTGCATTTCCGGCACTTCCGTTTCCGCTCCACATTTTCCCTTTCCCTCCTCTCCCCCCCCCCCCCCTTCCCCTTCCCTCCATTTCCCCTCCCCTCTCCCTTCCCCTTCCCCCCGTTCCATACATCCGCCCATAAACCCTTCCCTTCCCTACCCTTCTCCCCCTTCCCTTTTCCCATTCATCCATCTTTTTTATGGTCCATTTTGCCCTTCCCCTCCCTTTTTGCCTCCTTTCCCTTTTTGATGGCCTTCCTCAAATCCCTTCCGCATAGTTATGTCTCTGATAAGAGTGGGATCTTAGTCCTTGAACTGGATTAAATGCTATTTTGAGCTGGAATTTGTACTATTTCTCCAATGATTTTCAACCACTTCCGACCAATGAATGACTGGTAGTTTGGGTGTGGCATTCACATGTTTTCGGAAATGTCCCCTCCCGCTCTCCCTTCTCCTTCCCCCCGGTCCCAGTCCCCAAATTCCCCGAGGACTTCCGCTCCATTTTTCTTCCCTTTTTGGGGTATGTGTTTTCTTTTTCCAATTCATTCCCTCCATTTTTTTCCATTTTTGGTCATTTTTGCACTTTAATTTATTTTTGAAATCCAAAAATGAGGGAGAGGTTAGGAGAGTGCTGGGAAAATGGCTAAATATGTAAATGTCGTCTGAGTGAGTGGGCGATCAAAAGATTGTAGAAAAGATGTTCGAAAATGGCACCAAAAAGTGCACTTCGTAGTTCATCCATGCCCAGATCCCACCTACCGTATTTTCTCTAATTGCGTCCCCGGGGCTTCAAATTTTCAATTAGAGGATACGGTAACTCCACAGGATGAAATTACGACCAAAGGAATGGAAGTTCACGAAAAATTTAGCAAAATTCAGCAAACAAAATGCTTTTCCATGTTTTCCTTTTTCGCTTTCAGCAGTGATCACTTCCATTTTCTGACGTATTCCGCGCGAGATAAAATTGGGAGCGAAAGGAGGCGAGGGATGATAAGTGATAAAGTGTCTTATCCCTCCCTCCCCCTCCCCCTTCCCTTCCCTTCCCTACCCCTTATCCCTCCCCTTCCCCTCCCCTTTCCCTACCCCCTTATCCCTCCCCCTCCCCTCCCCCTTCATCAGTCCATTCCATCGCTTCCGCCTCCAATCCATCACCCCAAACCCAACCCAAACTCCTTCCGCTCCTTCTGCTGATCAACACAAACACTTTTTTGCCCGAGGCCATTTTGGGGGCGGAAATCGGAAATGGATGGAATTTGTGCACGGATGGGGAGAGAAACAATTGAACCTTCACCCATTTTTTGGGGTGCCGATCATCCGCCGAATACCCCCCCCCCTGCCCAAAAAAAGAAAGAAAGGCACTCTTTCATTTGTTCCCAAAAACACTTAAAAGGAGCTCACATCAGCAGACAATCCAGACAGATATCCAAACACTAAAACCTAAAAATTACAAAAGGTGATATTTTTTGGGCAAAAAACAGTGCCCAATTTTAGAGTAACTTTTTTCGCGAAACATATTGCTTAACAACTCGACTACCTATTCTGCTCAACATGTTGCGCAACTATTTGTCCTGCCAATATTTCAAACAAAATAAATAACAATAAAAAACATTCGAGTTGTTGGAAACAAGTTATGCAGAATGGTCCAATCATATTTGTGCAACTTTAGGACGTCAAAAATGGGTGTAAAAATGTCGAAAATCGGATTGGAAGGAGAGATGACCTTTTGCTGCTGTTTTTACACCGTTTTGTACCCGTCCAGCAGCACAAAACGGAGTGTCCTTTTTCCCCATTTTCTGGTCAAAAGTCAACATCACATCCTCTTTTCCTCCGCAACACCAGAAAAGGAACTTTTTTGGGGAGGGGGCAAAGAACACATTTTGCACCTAATCCTCCTGTGCATTTTCGCCTGCTTTAAACATGTGTTTGTTTGTCGTCCAATCAAACTGCTGCTGAGGAATAGGGGATCAAAGGACACAGATTTGTGTTTTTTTCTCACTTTTTTTTCTCGCTCACTTTTTGTCATTTATTTTGGATTTTTCCCCTTCCTCTCCTCGCCCTTCCCGTCGCACATCCTTTTTGTTTGTTCAGTTCCATCCCATCGGCAGAGTTAAATCTGGCCGGATATACCGGTAGCCATGGTCGGAAATTTAGGCCCATCCCGGGCCAGACCCATCCCGTGAAGAACCGCTTTAACCTGCTCCATTTATTTCGTCGGATAATCAGAGATTTATCGTACTTTTTCCAGCTTTGTAAACATTTAAAAAACGTCATAACGACAAAAAAGTAGTTTAGGTACTGTACCTTAAATGGTCCATCAAAAGTGTCATCCATATCCGTTTTCTTCCTTCTCTTCCCAACACCTTCATATGACTGTTCGTGCAACGGATGAACCAGTCTTTGCTCGTCTTTACCATTCCCACAATTTAGAGAATATTTTTCTGGCGATGATGACGATGGTTGGGAGGGGAGAGGAGGGAGGAATGATCTTTCCATCTCATTTTCTTTTCATTTCCTTCGTCCGTTCGTTCACATTCCTTTCCGTCGCGCAACACCCCAAGAACACCCTTTCTCCCCTCCACTTCCCTCCCTACTAATGTCCTCTTCTCCTCCTTCCCGTCCTTCTCCTCCGCCAACTGTCCCATACATATTAATAGTCCATTCAATTGTCCAAAACTTCGCGCACCTCCAACCTCCAACTACTCCTTCTCCTCTTCTTCTACTATATTCCTCTCCCCTCCCCTCGCCTCCCTCTCCCCGCCCCATTATTTCCGCTACTTTTCGCCACTACAACCAACTAACCACCACCTCCAATTAGTGCCCCGCATCATCTGTCACTTTTGTCACCCACCACCACCACCTCCTCCACATTCTTCTCCTTCCTTCTTTACCCACCTTCTCCCCTCCCCCTCCTCAGCTCATTTTTTCTCCGACCCCAACCCATTCCATCTCCATCCAACCACCTTAACTGGTATGCATCACTTTGTATTCGTTAATTAGTCCATTTAAGGAACTTTTTCGATCGAATTTGTGTGAAAGAGTTGAGAGAGATTTAAGGTAGATCATACTCAGACCTAAGTGAAGGACAAGAACCGAGGCATCCAAAGTCGCTGGTAAGGCAACATTTGGTCGAAAAAGAACCCAGGGGAGATACCTACTCTCCATCATCCATCACTCCTGCACAACCCCATCTTCATTGTCCATTCCCAAAGCTATCGCGTGTTGTTTGGTCATCAATACTCCACACTTTACCCCAGTCATCCACTGCAACCCACAAACCTTAAACTGAGCTTCAAAAGACTTTGACCTTTTTTGTTGAGTTTAAAGTTTAAACTAGGGTTACCCCTCATAAAACTCGGATTTTTTCAGACTCGAAACTCAAAATTTGATTTCGAAACCCTCCTAAAACCCGAACTCGCAATTTTCTCAACTTGTGGCAATCCTGCTCCTAACAATAGCTGATGAATAATTTTCCGGAGGGCAAAGTCGATAGATTCCGCTGGTCTTGCCTTTCCATTCAACTGACAATAAACGATCAATCTTCCCCCTCTCTCTTTTCGCTTCACAGATCACGAGCAAACATAGGAAAGGGGAGGACAGATCATTGGATAAAGTAAATGGAGGGAAAGGGAAGGGATCAGTTGTTGAGTCTGATTGTGAGCTGGGCTGTCCCTTCATTCAGTTGCCCACCTGCTGGGCAAGGTGGACCAATGGGGGGGGGTACCTTTCTTTGCCCATTTGGCCACCATTTGTTTTCATTATCCCCACCACTCTCCCCTCCTCCAGCCCATTTATTGTTTTTCTTGGCCACCTAATCTTCCCAGCTCCTCCCCTGCCCCTCTCCAAACCCAATGATCTCTTCTCATTCCTTGTGACCACCTTTGTCTGGCCATAAATAAACAAATACCCATTTTCATCCCTCCCCTTTCTTTCTTTTCCTTGTGATGGTAATGATATTTGAGGGATATTTTAGTTGGGAGGGTAGTGTGGTCGGCGGATGGTTGACTTGCCTCCACCATATCCTGATTCTCCTCCAACCCAAAGACTTTTTCCACCCATTTCCGCCATCTCGCACATTCCATCCCTTCCTCATTTTCGCTCGTAAATGGGTTTTCTTTATCATTGTCTATTGTCTACCCACCAATAAATATTTGTTCCCTCAGGCGATAAATCATTGTCCGGCAGATAGAATATATGGGCAGAATTCGAATTTTTGGGCTGAATTTTTGGCTCCGGCGGATATGGTCGGATTTGAATGATTCACTGACTCCGATCAACCATTATATATATATATATATAGGAAGGGAAGGAACTAAGGAAAGAGAGAAAAGAAATAGGGAATAACTATTTTCAAATTAAATTCTTCCCGCCCCGCCAAAAACAAAACGCCAAATTCATGAATTTAATCAATTCACGAATTTTCAACAAATTCAAAATAAAATAAAAGGTTCCAATTGTCCAGCCAGATAGAATTAGAATATTCGCGGCTCCCAAGCCAGATAGAATCGAGTGAGTTTGACTCCTACAAAATTTCCCCACCTTATTTTTATTTTCAAAAAAGCATAAGGAAAAATTTGAGGTCCAAAGTGTGTTTTGGAAACTGAGGTCCTATCTCCAGGCCCAGGCCTTAATTAAAATTGATGGTATTTTAAATTTCTATTTCCGCCATAACCGTCCGGTGGTCCGTTTCCGTCCGCCAGTCTCGTCGTAGTGGGTTTACACTTTTT
>JAQIYK010000507.1:0-13795 GCA_034700465.1 Rotylenchus robustus
CAATTATTAACTAAAAAAGCATTTTTTGGCGAAAAAATTGGGAAAAAAGTACAATTTGAAAAAATTTTGAGCTAAAATTTTTTTCCTTGTTTTTTGTCCCCGGGGACGGGGAAATCCTCGTATTTCAAACCGCGGGGACGGGGATGGCGGGCTTGGAGACGCGTCCCCGTTTTCACGGGGATCCTCCCCCGCCAACAACCTTAAACAAAAGTACGAGAAAATGGCCAAAAATTTGCTCGTACTTCGTACTCGTAGTACGAGTACGAGTACGAAGTACGAGTACGAGTACCAAGCACTGCCTGAAACCATATATCCTTCACCCTCTTTTATTGGTAAGAAATTTTAAACATCAATTTTTGTCAAAAATTTTTGGCAAAAACAAAGATCAATTACTAAAAAAAGTAAATAAAATGAAAATTGACAAATTTTCAGTGTGTTTCAATAAATATTTTATGAAAAATTAACAAAGTTTAGTGCGCTAACACTAGTGCGGAGCCTGACCGTCGTCTTCTAAGTAGGGTTGTTGGCGGGGAGGGGGGATCCCCGTGAAAACGGGGACGCGTCCCCGAGCTCGCCATCCCGTCCCCGTCCCCGCGGTTTGAAACACGGGGTCCCCCCCCCTTCCCCGGGGACGGGGACAAAAAACAAGGGAAATTTTTTTAGCTCAAAATTTTTCCAAATTGTACTTTTTTCCAATTTTTCTCCAAAAAACGCTTTTTTAGTTAAATTGTTAGTTAACATAGTAAATTAGAACATGCGATAATTTTCGACAAAAGTTGCTAAAATTCTTATCAGTGCATTTTTCGTCCACGCGCCTCCGTCCCCGTCCGTCCCCAAGCTCCCTCTCCCCGCGGGGACGTCCCCCCCCCCCGTATTTTCAAAAAACACGGGGATCCCCCCCCCGTCCCGGGAACGTCCCCCCCCCCGTGAACAACCCTAATTTGAACACTTTGCCATGGACTCGGTTGCTTGTTGTTGTTGGACTTTTCGATGGACCTAAACATGTCATTCATTGTTTTTCTCAATTTCAGTTTTGAGCAGTTTTGCGCACTGTGCCAAAGCAAACCAGGAGTCATCACGACTTTTCGAAGACCTGCTCAGTCGGTAATTGGAAAACACATGACTTAAGACTTGAACTTTGATAAGAGAAACACGTTCTTAGGTACAACAAGTTGGTCCGACCCGGCAAAAGTCCATCGGATGCCATTGAAATCCAGTTCAAGTTCAAGCTTGTCCAGCTTCTCGACGTGGTGAGATTGACTGTTTGCGTACTGTGCCCCCAGTTGTACACTGTACCCACTTTCTTTTGTCCCTTGTTGTTGCCAGCACGAGAAGAACCAGGTGCTGACCACCAAAGGGGCTTTGATTCATGTAAGAACAGATTGATTAGGCTCATAGATTGGGGTTATAGGTACAGTATACGGTCATTCATTTTTAGAGGTGGACAGACCAACGGTAGCTACAGTAAATTTGCCTAAAAAACAGTTTGAAACATTGTGTAGACTTGCATGGGAGCCCAGTCTGTATGGAAATGTAACCATGTTGCACATCCCCGGCGAGCTCATCTGGATACCGGCATGTTTTTTGAACTTTAATGATGTAATCTTTAGATTAAATCTTTAATTTTAATTTTTTTTAGATTAATCTTTAGATTAATTTAGGTTAAATTTTCGAAACGGATGGGGGGACAGAGTTTTTTCGGTCAAAAATCATAATTTGGATATTTTGTGGCAATTTCGAGTTTTCTGAGTGTTTCAATTCATTATATTTTGACAAGTTCGTTCTGTTTCCGACTTTGCTCAAATCCCTCTTCAGGACATCATCCTGTACAACAATGCCCATGGCTCGCCCACCATTGCAGCAATCACCAAGGCAGATTTTGAGAAAAAACCCCTGAATTCGTTCTTTTTTTAGGCGGATGTGTACGCCAATGGCAGTGTGTTCTGGGAACCACCGGTCGGACCAAACAAAAAAACAAAACAAAAAGCCAGTAAAGTGTCAGATATCCCAGTAAAATGAAAAACGGAGAAAACCCAAAAATTCACAGATTTTCCTATATTTTCCATTCTCAAACCTGACTAAAAATTCAAAAAATGCTTTTAAAAAATCAAAAGAACTGTCCCAAAACATCGAAGGTGGTGTACAACTCAATGTGCGCCATTGACATCACCTGGTTCCCGTACGATGAACAGGAGTGCTACATGAAGTTTGGTAATAATGATACTCACATTTTGGCATTTTGTTCAATGGCAATTTCAAAATTTAAGGTTCTTGGACTTACGGTGGTTTTGAGCTGGACATGGTCCATGTGAGTCGCCCTTCCCGAGCTGTTTAATAGTCTGGTACAGTTGGACACTGATGTGGTGGAGCATGTGTCGCATGAAAACGGGACGGTGTGGAACGTCGAGCTGGGCATCGACATCTCGGAGTACCAGGAATCTGTGGAGTTTGAACTGCTTTCGGTCAGTTTACTATCCTTTTTATACTTTAATTAATTAAAAATCTCCAAAAAGGTGATCGGAAGACGGCACGAGAAGCGCTACCCATGCTGTGATTATCCGTAGGGAATTTTAAAACGGGAAATGGGATTGAGGATAGAACTTGATCAACTAGGAGCGAAATATCGAAATATTAAAAATTCCAATCGGGATCTCAAACCTATGGATCTTAAAAATCAGCAGATCTATTCCATCCACCATATGTCTGTTTTATCAGGGTCATCGACATCACATACTTTATCAAAATTCGACGCAAAAAGGTAAAATAACCCAAACCGGACCAAACTGCTACAGTACCTACCTATGTTCCGTAAAGCTGTTCTATACGGTCAACCTGATGATCCCGTGCGTGGGCATTGCCATTCTGACCTCCTTTGTGTTTTATTTGCCCAGTCAATCCCACAACAAGGTATACGGTGGATGTACCGTAATCTATGGATTCTGATGCATCCTACCGTAATCATGATATTTACATCTTGACATGGTCTAGATCAATCTGTGCATCAACATCCTGGTCTCGCTGACAGTGTTCTTCCTCCTCCTGGTTAATAAATAATCTCCAAAATGGCTCTTTCAATAAATACCTTCTTTTCCAGATTGAAATCATTCCGCCCACTTCGTTGACCACTCCACTCATTGGCAAATATCTTATATTTACGGTATGCAAAGTACCGTATCCAATAAATCTGATTTGTGTGTTATGTAAGATGTGTATGGTGACTGCATCCGTTGTGATGACCGTAATAGTCGAGGTATGTATGTGTACAGTGTCCTACAGCATCTACAGTATCCATTCAGAACATTCACTACCGTAAGGGGACTCCGATGCCACCCTTCTGGCGCCATTTGTTCATTGGTTGATAAATGAAAATACAATACTTATTCCTTCACTATACTATTATATAGGCATTCTCGGCCGGCACTACCATCGGCCCAGCTCGCCCTTGCGCCAAAAACAAAATGCCAAAGTTTTTAAAATCTAAAAATACTAATAATTGCTAAATTCAAATAGAATTTGCCCACTCTGGATGCGCTACGTTTGTTGGAGGACCATTTCCGGCGTCTGGAAAATGGCACCCAAAGTGAACCAAGCACGCTGGTAGCGCAGCAACAGCGCCTCAAGACCATCTTCGGGTCCATTACTTGGAGATATCCGATTTCAATTTCAAAAATCCAAAGTTTCAGCCAGCAAAACAACACGCTCCAGTTGGGCCAACAGCAACCAACTAAAACCTATAATGCGGTCCCCGAGTTTCTACGTCAGAGAGTGAGACGGATGGGCCAAAACATTCGCTACATTGAGCACACTGTGCGTCAAGCTCAGCGAAACAACGACGTACAATAACCCGTTTTTTGTAAATTACAGTATCCCCAATATTTGGACCAATACTGTACCCATCCCGGTTCATATTCCCAATCCGCACCCATCCGTTACCATACACTTCCGATACAATGTTCCGTTACCATACACTTCCGATACAATGTCCAATACCGTACCCTTCCATTCAGATGCACTCAGACTGGATGTTCGTTGCGTTGGTGCTGGACCGTCTTATGCTGGTGTTCTTCTCCGCCACTATTCTGGCCGGCACGCTGTACACCTGGTTCTCGGCGCCCAGTCTGACTGACCACCGTGTCCCGGTCACTACCTGTTACCCGCCCAAACCGCTGTTGTTTTGAAATGGGGATAGATACTGTATTTTGCACCGATAGGTTACTGTATATGTATCGCAGCGTACTGTAATGATCCAGCTTTTCATCAATTCTATTGGTTTTTTGTCTGTTTTTCTCGGCAAGGATTGACCTTTTTGTGCCAATAAAAACAAACAAACAATATACCTATAATACGTCATCCATTCATTCACTCAATGTTCATTTTCTACTTCAAATTTTTGAAGCATGAACTACTGCAACTTGTGTACTGATGAGTGGGTAGTGTTGCCTCCTCCTCCCTGGGAAGGGGGATTATTCGCAAATATCCCCTCCAAAAAATACGCCAAAAATGATTAATTATTCACGAAGGCATTGGGAAAGGATAAGGGTTGTGCCTATTGGGGGGGGAGTATCTTTCCAACCAGAGGATATTGCCCCTCCTCCAATAAATCCCTCCGACACTTTTTGCGCAAAATTCCCACGCCAAAGTCCCCCTCCAAAACGAAGATCCTTTGTTCTTTGAAAAGTTTGGACTATGGACCTATTATTAAAGGAATGAAGCTCATCAGAGACAACAACAGTTGGGTTTTGAATATTTGGAGGGTTAGGCCAGAGTTTCAGAATATTGGGAATATATCCGAGAAGAGGTACATACACACTTGTTGTACCCTAATCAATTCCCTTTTTATACAGCCTATTTCCTTTTTTTGCAATAACCACCCGCTCTCTAGAAATATGGAAAATGGACCCTACCCCGGGGTTCTAATAAAAGAGATTTTTTAATTTTAAAAAGAGTGCCAAAAATAAAGTTCAACCTTAACCCTCCACCCGATGATATTCACCCTTTCAGCCACTTCCATAAGATATCCAACCCCAAGCATCCCATCCCATCAACCAACCCTTTCCCCTCTCCCCTTTCGACCATTGTTTTTTGGCCCAAAATTCCCTCTTTCGACCCCACTGTTTGTGCCACTTAATTAGCACTTTGGCCCATTGGCAAATAATACATATACCTACCTATCTTCCTATCTTCTTTCCGGGCACCGACAAAAAGGAAAGGTTCGGCTTTCATCCGCCGCCCGCGTTCATTTCCGTTTTTGGCGCCCAAGGCCCAAATTATTTTTGGGGCCTTACAATTTGAGAGGCGAGCAATATGCTTGCTATCTATCGGATTGCTCGGCGGAATACGTGGGCGGAGGGAACACCATTTTGAATATTTGTGCGGGATGCCCATTTTGGCATTCTGTGCAAACAGTGCCGAAGGTATAAAATTCGGCATTGACAAGGCCCATCTTTCATCAGATTCCCCGGCTTGATTGATTTGGCTGGCGAAAAGGAGCAAAATGGCATCCGGCATGAAGTTCCTCTACTACAACCAGAAGACACCAGCTCGTAGGACTTTATCCTCGTCACCGTATGTTTTTTGATTTTGATCTTCGAACTTTGAACTGATCTTTGGGCATTGAACTGACTTGGCACTTTGAAATGAACTTTGACCCATTCCCAGCAGAAGCGAACATCGACTGGAGGAGCTGAAGCGCCGCTTCAGACGCAGCGGAAGCCTTGGCATCCCGTTCTTTCCAGAGGGAGACGACGGTATGGAACTGATGAAGGAGTTGACCATTGCGGAGTCGGACGAGAACGAGGCGGAGGAGGGCGGGCACGCACTGCTCACCGTGGTGGTCCGAGCCCAGCGAGGCGTACCCGCACTCACCAAAATGCTGGCCACCCTTCCGGTAAGTTTACTCGGATCAGTACAGCATATTATATATACTGTAGTATAGGGTATAAGGAGTCTATTCTGGATACTGTGTGTTTCAGAAGGGCGTTCAAGTGAAGCATTTCGAGTCGCGCGACCCCAAAGACGGGGAGCGTAACGAGTTGGAGGTGCTGTTGGAGCTGGAGTTGTTGGGCTCCATGCTGAATGGGAACGACGTGCTGATGGCCATTCAACGGGCCGGTTTCCCGGTCCACGAACTGACCCGCACTGTAGAGCCAAAGGGTGCTGTGGAACCGTCGGATCCTGGATCGGCAGGTACTATATATGGGACATTTGTACTCTATCTTAGTGCTTTCGTAACCCCACCTAAGATGCGCTGTCCGGGGCCCCCTGGTTCCCCAAGTCCGTCTTCGACCTGGACATTTGCTCGAAACGCGTGATCATGTACGGGGCTGGGCTGGACGCGGACCATCCGGTGACAATTTGGTGGGAATTGGTTGGACATATTTAAAATTTGGCACAGGGCTTCAAGGACGACGAATACCGGCGGAGGCGGATGATGTTCGCAGAGCTGGCACTGAACTACAAAATGTGAGAATACCGTAACCAAAATACTGTTTGATGTACAGAACAAATACCGTATACAGGGGCGAACCCATTCCTCGAATCGAGTTCACGGACAGCGAGAAGCGCACGTGGTCAGTTCAGCAACAGTCCAAAGAGTTCAAAGTAAAAACCAAACATTGTTGCATCATCAGGAAGGTGATCTACCGCAAGTTGCGCGAGTTGCACCGAAAGTACGCCTGTCAGCAGTTCTTGGACAACTTCGAACTGTTGGAGCGCTACTGTGGCTACAGCGAGAACAACATCCCGCAACTGGAAGATGTCAGCCGCTTCCTCAAAAGTTAAAATTTTCATTTTAAAAATCAAATTTCTGCCGCTAAATGTTTTTTGTTTTGTTTAGCCAAGACTGGCTTCCGAGTTCGACCAGTTGCCGGATACCTAAGTGCTCGCGACTTTTTGGCTGGCTTAGCATGTGAGTTGGGTTCAACCACACCCTATTACGCTAAGTATACTGAATATTTGTTCAGTCCGCGTGTTCAACTGCACCCAGTACATCCGCCACCATGCGGACCCCTTCTACACGCCCGAGCCGGACACTGTCCACGAACTCATGGGACACATGGCATTGTTCGCCGATCCAGGCAATATCTCCTCTCTTGCCCTCTAATTGCCTCTCCCCCTAAATTTGCTAAAAATTGGTGGATTAATTAGAGGGATTACTGTATTGGGATTAGTAGTCCAAACCGAATTAAAAACCTGAAGTGAATTTGGATCTGAGTTCAGTTTCGACGAGGTACCAGAAAAGTACCCGAGAAATTGCTAGAAACCACCAACTATATTTCGTATTTATTTTTTTAGATTTTGCCCAATTTTCGCAAGAGATTGGACTGGCAAGTTTTGCTTTTGTTTTCTTAAATATTCAATATTTCTTCAGGCATCCCTTGGTGCCTCGGAGGATGGTCGGATTTCATCATAATTTTCTAAATTCAAATTTATTACATTTTTACAGACCTTCGTCAATTGGCTACGGTATCTTCTGAAACTTTCTTTTTTCGTTTCGAAACATTATCAATTTCCCCTTCTCCCCAAAAAGCTTTACTTCTTCTCCATCGAATTTGGACTGTGTTCCGCCGATTCCCCAACTCACAAACAACGGACTCCACAGAACCCAACGAATGGGGCGGAAGTGAACGGATGTTGTGGGGAAGAGGAAAATGACGGGGAGGGGGAGCAGGAGGAGGAGGAGAAGCAGCAGCAGCGGAAGAAGAAGAAAAGGCAGAAGTTCAAAATATACGGAGCAGGTAGGCATGATAAAAGGAGTAATGCTTATTGAATTAAAAACAAATTAAAAATCCCACAGAGACATGGGCAGGGGTAGGGTGGGTGTACCTCAAAGGAATGGGTTCCTGGGTTAGATCGACTAGAACTGAATTATTTTGCATTTATATTGTTTTTGTCAGGATTGTTATCCAGTGCGGGCGAACTTCAGGTTATCATGTCCAAAAGATGTTTTTTATTCAATTTTTGACTTTAGCATGCCGTGGAGGGATCTCCGCAGATTTTGCGCTTTGACCCGGACCGGGTTGTGCAGCAGGAGTGTCTGATCACCACATTCCAGACCGCCTACTTCTACACCCGCAACTTTGAGGAGGCACAACAGAAGCTACGGTGGGTGCTGTAATCCATTGTACAGTATTTAGAATTAAAAGTTGGGTTCTGTATGTATGCCATACTGTATTCTCCCCGGTTCTATAAAATAGTAATATTTTGACGCTTTGATATAATGGAAAGTGTGATTCTGTAATACAGTAATCTGATTCTTTTCTCTTCTATCACCCACTTACTTATACATTACATTATCTTCATTCCCGCTACAGTATGTTCAGTCTGTTACAGTATCTTTTCTACAGTATTTCCTCTAATAAAATTCCTTTTATACAGTATTTTCACACCTATCCTACCCATTACGCCGATATACACTATACCGTATACCCGCTTTTTCTCCCCTTTCTTTTACAGTATATTTTCACCTCCTTATACCGTACCCACTCCCCTTTCTTACAGTACCTTCACTTCCAACATGAACCGTCCCTTCGTTGTGCGCTACAATCCCTACACGGAATCTGTGGAGGTGTTGAACAACAAGCGTTCCCTGATGTTGGCCGTCAATTCGGTGAGTACTGCTCGAACTTTGTCTTAATTTTCTAGCTTAGATATACTTACTGTATGTGCTTGAGCTTTGAAATATTCGAGTGGTTTTAGAACTCTGTTCGAATTTCTGTCTTTTCATGCCCAGCTTCAACTTCCCCTTTTATTTTGTTCAGCTCCGCTCTGACATCAACCTGTTGGCCGCCTCCCTGCACAACATTCTCTGATCCAAGATCCGGGATGGTCTGCAAAAATGCAACTAAACCCTACAAAAATTAACATAAAAACGACAGTTTCCCTAGCAAAATATTTATTTGTTTAATATCGTCGATTCATCCTTTTGCAGCAAATAAATTAATAAATTTGTTTTCAAATTTCAATTGACAGTATTATGAATTGGGTTCCAAAAGTGATTAATTCGTACCTTTCGGGAACCATCGGACACAATGCTCCTAAAAGGTTGGGACTCGAAAAGTGAGGTGAACTGGACCACCGTGGTTTTTGAACAGAATGGACCTGTAATGGATTGAATTGAAGGGACCATTCATTGGTTGGGGACAGGGGTTGAACCGGGCCGGAAATTTCCGGCCCGATTTTTGTCGGGCCGGGCCAGCGGGAGTCGGCCCGGTTTAACCTCTTTTTGGGGATCCATCAAAGAAGCCTTTTTTGGATGTATGAATTAACGAATATATAATTTTTGGTCAAATCTGTTGAGAGATAACAACACCTTCCCCATCAATTCCCACCAACCCCCCCCCCATCTTGTCTAATACTTTGTAGTCCGTGTTCCCCTGTTCCCCCCCCCCCCTTCCCTCCCCCTACCCCCTCCTCTCCCTTTTTCCCCTCTCTCCCCCTTCCCCTCCTCTCCCCTTCCCTCTCCCCTTCCCCATCCTTCCAACTTCATTTCCTTTCCTTTTCCTCACATTCATTCCGTTAATCGATTGTTGCCTTCCTTTTTCACTTTTCCCATTTTTCACGGGATTGAACTGGCAAATTCGTTCAATTTAGTCCATTATTTGTCTGTCACGAGTGTTGGTGCCCAATTTGGCCGACATCACATACAGTATACCCAATATAGTACCTCCTTTACCAAACAGTATACAAAGTACAGTACTTCCAGACAGTACACTTATGGTCAACGACATTGTTGACCGTCTTTGTGCCGTGTGCACCGGCTCGGGCGGTGCCAGCGTGTTCTTCGGCGTTCACTGTTGCCGTCCGTGTGCCTCTTTCTTCAGACGCTCCGTGCGCGACAGACGAGAATATTGTTGCCGAGCGCAAGGCCAATGTCCCATTGATGGGGGTACGGTAGTTTAACGGGGTATGGCAATTTGACTGTGATTTAGTAGTTTTTTGGAGTTCAAAATCAATTTGAAAATTAACCAATAAGGTTGGATCATACTTTTCTTGCGTCCATTTTTGGAATATAATTGAAATTCTCAGAAGGGATGCGCAACTGCTGCCGAGCCTGCCGACTTCGACGTTGTGTGGAGGCCGGGATGCGGGCAGACTTGGCCAGGTGTAAGTGTTTAATTATTCATACGCCAGTGGGACTTGAACCGAAATCTAAGAAAACCGTCACAATGTCCTAACCAACTGAGTGAGTTAGCTCAATCCACCTAAGCTTGGCCCATAAATTTACCTTTGGCAATATGTTAATGTTTGTTTTCTTCTTTTTAGCTGACATTGTCGACACCGTTTCAAATTGTGCTCCAAAACGTCAAAAGTTCACTGCCAACAGTCCAATAGCACCACATTCAGCTTCGTCACTGTCTTCGTCATCTTCTGCTGATCAGATGCCGATGGTTAGTCCAAGCTTGCCGAGCAGTACAGACATTGATCAGCAACACCACTACCACTCCCTCCCGCTGATTCAAAATGTTGCCCACTCCCTTCGGCTGTTCTGTGACGGAGAAAAGGCAATTTGTGCCCAACAGTTTGGACTGAGCACAGTTTTGAGCAAAACGGTGATAAAAATGGAATGCCAAAAAGAAGTCAAATTCAAACATTTGAAAGCCATTTTAGTTGAAAAAGATCACGCATGAGGAACACATCCTGGTGGAGCGGGGTTGTGTGCTGCTGTTGTTGGCTTTTGTGCGCACCCAATTTCCCCAAATTGACGCCATTCCGACACGGCAAAAGGTGTGCAAATGGCAAATATTCAAAAAATTAACCAAACTTCTACCGTAACCCTATCCTATCCCCCTGCGTCCAGGTTGAACTCCTCAAAAACTTCACCTTCCACTTCTACTGTCTTCATTACACTGAATTGACGGTAGCTACAAAAACCGGGTATTATTACCGGAAAATTTCCCTTGTAAGTTTAAATACCGCGCGGAGGACACCGGCACTTACCGGCTGGTACTACGCCCCGGCTGTCAATTTGAGATGCAACGCTTCTACGAGACCATCACAGGGGCGGGCAAGGAGCATCAGATGGCGTGAGTGTCTTATTATTGGTCGTATTATATTGCGTTGTTACCGTATTACTGTATATCCTATTACCACAACCAAATACTGTATTTATGCGTTCAGATTGGCACGCCCCTACGTGGACCGGTTCCTGGACTTTGCGGCGCACAGCTATGCCCCGCTGGCCATCTCACCTCAAGAATTTGCAGCACTACAGGGCATCCAATTGTGGAACTGTGGTCAGTATCCCTTATCCTAAAGAATTTTGTCGAAATCCATGAGAAGTCGGATATCCGATTCGAAACTACACTGATGGGGCAATTTTATGGTTTGTATAAGAATTGAGTGTTTGTCCTGAGGGACTTTTTGAGATCAATGTATTTCGGGAATGGATTTTGCGGACATTTTTGGTTTATTCGAAGAGATTTTAGTCCCTGGCATTTTGAGATCATTGTAAATGCAATTATTCCAGTTCAAGGATACCACCAATTTGCAGTTCACCAATGCATTGACCGGTCTGCTGGAGATGAACATCCTCGGGATGTGCTGTTCGCCGAATTGCACTCGCTGATCGCTGCCGAGAAGGGAGGAGGTGCCGAACACAGTCAAGCGAAGGCTGTCGCTGTTCGATTTGGGCGCATGCTGTCCATGCTAACTGAAATCTCGGTTTGTGCTGCTTACAATTAGTATTTCCACCCTCTGGTTTACCTAATATGGGTTCGACTCAACTGCCTCATCACCATCAACAACAGATCCACACCGCACATGTTCAAGCAGTACATATCGCATACCGTGTTGTATACATACTGTATACCGTATATGTTCAATCCATATACTGTATGTCCGAATCGTATGCCCTATAAATATTTGACCAAATAATGGTGGAGTTCGGAATTCGGAATATCTCATCTAAATATGTTCTTTGGTTGTTGTTCAGAGTTTGAGCCGTGAACTCAGTGAGATATTCACGTTGTGCAAAGTGTTCCTGGACTCGGACAGCTGTACGAACTTCACTGACCTTTGGGACGAAATGTTCAAAGAAGAGAGAGTGAATTAGTGTTGATAAAATGAGAAAGTGTTGCCATTACGAAAATACAGTAACCAAGTACGGTACACACCGTATCCCTCCATACCATTACGCCTTTTTGTATTTATCTCAACCGCTTATACATTTTATGCCATTCCGCACCATAAACTGTTAGATTTGTTTGAAGTTCGTAAAAATTAAACCAACAACAATAATAATAATCAGAGGTTGCAAAAATTTGGCAAAGTACTGTAACGTTCCTTTCCTAAGCCTTTTTTCCCCAAAATTTTGTTTATAATTTTGCCAAATTTATAAGGGCGATAAGTGTTAAGTTCATTTTTGTTGTTCTTCTTGAAAATGTGTTTCTTTCTAATCTTTATTTTTCCCCATTTTCCGCTCTTTTTCAGCTGGCAGTTTAAAAGTAGGGCCAACCACCCTATGCTCTCTACCCATCTCTCGCTCACCCCATCTCTCTTCCTTTTGCACTTTCTCTTCCTTTTTTTCTCTGTTTTTTCCCTACCCCCCATTTTCGTTCTCTCTCATCGATTCCCACCGCACATTTTCTCCCGAAAACAACAAAAATATGTATTGCTTGCTCCTCCAAAAAGTGGGCATCACCCACGTTCTTCCTCCTCCTCCCCCTTCCCCTCCTCCTCCGCTTCCTCCTCCTCTCTCCTACTCTCCTTCTTCTCCCCCCTCTTCCTCCTCCTCCTCCTCCTCCGTCCGTCTTTCTCTTCTTTCGCCGTTCATTTTCTGTCCAAAAATCCAAAAATAACAACAACAAATAACAACACAACACTCGCACATTTTCATGACCAAACAAACGATTCCTTTGCCCCAAAATGTTTTTCCCATTTTCTTTGAATTTTAGAGAGTACATAGGACCAGCTTCTCCTCCCCCTCTCTCTCTCTCTCTAAAAGATAAGATTACCCGATTTTTTACTGGCATATATTACATCAATTATTTTCTGCAATGTTTCCGCAAATTGGCACTATGCCAAAACTTGTACTATCGGTCCACAGGACATGTTTTCCGACTTTTTGAACTTCGAAAATGGCCGACGATAATAGAGATAGAACCTAATCCCATTTTGTAGGCCATCAAACAGTAAAAAGACCTTTTGCACTTCTCCTGAGGCATAAACGGTCTGGTCCTTACACTAGCCACCGTATCCTAGCCCTACCTTCTCCTCCAATACCCACCCCCCGGAAAAATTGTTCTTTTTCAAAATTAAAAAACAGTGAAAAAAACAAAAAATAACAGAGTTCGATATATTAAAAAAAACACCAATGCATTCGATTAGAATTTTTTCAGAAAATTTGAGAAATTTCCTATTGTAAAATACTGCCTCCTCCTCCTCTATCTAATAGTGTCCCCCCTCCCAATAGTACCCACCCACCTCTAAGTAAGTGGATGGAAAATAGTAGTCCAGAAGAGGGAGGGGGAGGGAATACAATTTTAGAAAGAACGGATATTGCCCGAGGGCATAATATTATGCCGATTTCCGATTATATTTAACAAAACTGTCCATTAAATATGTCATTTAAAACAGAAAAAAGGAAAAGCAGAACAGCCAAAGCCAACCCAAAATGAGCTCAAAGGAAGAAAAGGCAAATGAAGAAGATGGGGCGGAGGAGGAGGTGGCCGGCGGGATGGCAATGGACACATTGAAAGGTAGAAAATGTTTAAATTAATTAATTAATTGGTATTAACGGGGGGCAGTCTATTATAGGGGGGGGGCAAAATCAAATTATGTTTTTTTCAAACCAGCA
>JAQIYK010000508.1:0-13791 GCA_034700465.1 Rotylenchus robustus
GACAAATATATTTTTGAATTATAAAATATTTTAATTATTATGTTTTAATTTATTTTTTACCTTTTCTTTTGGTATTTCTTCTCTTTTTACTCCCCTTTTCCCGTCCACAATTTCCAATATTTTGTTCAGTTCGTCCCTCAATTTCTCCACCCGAATCACTTCCTCCAATTGTTGCCCTTTTGGCTTCTGTTTGTCCAGCCAATCTTTTGCCCGTTCGGCTTGTTCAAACAATTCTTTGAATTGTTTTCGGAATTGATCGGGTTCTTTGAGCTCCGATTTGCCAAAGAATGTTCGCAATCTTTTTAAATGCATATGTTAAAAATTTTAAACAAATAAAAATTACAATTATTAAAATTAATTATATTTTTAATTAATTATTTTATTTTTTGTTTTTTTATTGATTTGTAAAACATCCTTTATTTGTTGTTTTTTAATCTAACAAAAAGTAGACTAGTTTCAATTAGTTCAATTTGCTATATTTTGGTCATATTTTTTAATCAAAGTTACATTTTTATTTTAAATTTATGATTGTTTTTTAGTTTTAATTAATATTTTTTTATTTTTTTAAATTATTTTTCATTTTACCCGTCCTTTTTCAGTTTGTCGTTGTTTCGCAATGCCATTCGGAACTGGGTTTGTCCCTGCTCCGATGCCATCAATTTGACCACAAAGTGTTTTGCCCATTTGTCTTCCCGAACTGCGCGACGTGCTGCCGCCAATTGGTCCTTGTCAAAGCGAACTTCGCTATTAATGGCCTTAAAGAAGCAAATAAAATCGCCATTTAAATAAATAAAACAAAATAATCATTAATCAATTAATTATTTAATTAAAAAAAAGTAAATTAGACATTTTTATTACTTTTTTTAATTTTAAACTATTAACGAAAATTCTATGAAAAATATAAGTAAAAATTAAAATGCACTATTAACACTAATACACAATAAATATACAGTAATTAATAACTAAAAACATTGAAACAATTAGTTAAATTAAATATTTGTGCAACTTTTATTTTCGACTTTTAATTGTAATTTGTAACAATTAAATACCTCGGCCAATTTCATGTCCTTTTTGGTGGCGTTTTCCAAAAAGTTTGTCAAATTGTTTTGGGTTCGTTTGTCAAAACTCAATGCTTTGAACAGTTTTCGGTGTTTTGGGGCCACCAAATTAATTGCCCCACCGCCCACCAATTCCATTAACAATTCCTCCGTTTGCCCTTCGCTCAAATTGAATTCCAACCCAATTTTGTGATCCGTCGAATTTTTCAAAAATCGACACAATTCACACAATTCCTTGCGCAGTCCACCCGCAACTTTGGAGCAATCCATTTCTTTTCCTAAAAATGTTAATTTTAATAACAAAACTTATTTAATTAACGACACAAAATAATTTCTTAACCCATTTAAAAAATTGTTTTAAGAACTTTATCAAATTGTACTGCAAAAATATTTTAAACATTTCAAAATTAAATTTTATCATGTGCAAAAGTTATAAAAAAATTAATTTGGTAATGAATGAATTTTCAATTATTTTAATCCGTTTATTTATATTCAATTTTACCATTTTGAGCTCCGAATAAATAATAATTTTTAATAACATATTTATTAATCGTATTTTTAATTATTTATTTTTCTCAAATTTATTTTTATTTTCCATTTTACCATTCAAAGCACTGTTTTTGTATTTTTCAATTTATTTATTTTTCAATTATTTTTTTTTATTTTCCATTTTTACCATTCAAAGCACTGTTTTTGTTGCTCAACACGTTGATCAATGGTTTCCCGTGCTCAATTGATGGCATCCCGGCCATCAGAATTGCCCGGCTCTCCAGCCTGTCCACCCTGAAATGGCCGACCAGCCATTGCTCTGCTTCTCTGCTCTTCACATTTCCAATACTATTTAATTCATGTCGAAGCTTTTGGGCTGAAACAGCGATTTCGCCCTTTCCAAGCAGTTCATTAATCGCCTTTTTCATAACTTTGGCTTCCTACGATTATATACCATTTATTCATAATTATTTGTAATTTTTAATAATATTTGATTTTTTTGTTAAATTTTTATGGGATTAAAGAACCCATGTCCCCATGTGCCATATTTCTTTCTCTCCAATTGATCCTTATTTTCAACCCTCTCTTCAGCAGAGAGTGGTTCAATTAGAAGAAGGGACAACAATTAAAAGAATTACGGTATTTTTCAAAAATAATTACCATACCACTATAGTACCTAGTCTACAGTACCAAATTACCTATAAATATCATATTTTAGTTTTATTTATTTGCTAAACTATTATTTTAACTATTTCCATTTCAACACTTTTTTTTATTATTAAAAATAACTAAAATATTCCCCCCGCCCGCCCACCTCGTTGTCCGCCATTATTTTGCCAATTTCCCCCTCCAACTCCCCAACATTGTCCACCATCCATTGTTTCGCCTGTTCGCTTTGTTTTACCAATTTCCTAAATTCCCTCTCAAATTCGGCTCTTCCGCTTCCGTTTCCTTTGGCCACCATTAAATGGTGCAATTTTTCTGCCGTTTGGCCACGATTTGCCATTGCCAAATTGAAGGCACTAATTTAACGAATTAAACAAATTATTTTAATTTTTAATAAAAATTAATGCAAATTAATGTAATATATTTAACAGTGTATTTTTAATAAATTCGTTTTATTTATTTATTTTTTCCAAATCAATTATCGAAACTTCAAAATATTATTAATTGTCTTCTTAACCTCCTCAGCTTATTTAGCGTTATTTGTTCAATCAAATAATTTTTTGCAATTTGACTTTTCGGAAGCAAATGGTGCAAATCGTCGAGAAATAATTTGGATTGTTTGGATTTGTTCATCATTTCCGGTTCCAATAGGTTGTGTAATTCGTTGTCAAACAATTCTTGGCTATCTGAATTAATGAAAAAGGTTCAAAAATTCAATTTTTGGTTCAAATTTGCAAAATAAAATATATTATTTATTGTAATTAATTTATACTTCTGTTAATAATGATATTTTTGTTAAAAATATTAAAAAAATATATTCAAATTAATTAATTATTTTTGCGCCTTTTATCGATGCTCTCAATCCGTCCAAGTTGATATCCTCCAACAAAATGTTATCGGCCAACCATTGTTTTGCCCCTTCGCTGTTGCTCACATAGGCCATTATTTCTTTCTTAATTATATTTTGCAATTATTTCAAATTAATCGCTTAATTTATTTATCCAATAATACCAATTGTTTTATTTATTTATTAAAATTAATAATTTTGAATTTATTTGTTTTTCCATTTTTATTTTTAAAATATTTACACCTCCAATTCTATTTCCGATTTTGAATTTTCATTCAACAAAAATTTTCGAAATTCATTTTCCTCTGGCGAATCGTCCTTCTTCAACAAAAATTCTTCAAGTTTTTTATGAACTTTTTCCATGGAAATATTGTTCGCGAGCCATGACTTGATTTTGACTGCACTTTGACCAAACTAAAAACAAAAATACATTAATTATTTAAATTTTTGATTTGTTTCTTACTTTGTCTAAACTCTGATGGAATTCTGTGGCCGTGTTAGGTTCTTGACCACCCACTAATTCCAACAATTTGACATGCGATACCTTCGTTTCTCCTAAACATTTATTATTTTTTAATTTTTAAAAATAATGTTGATTTTTTTAAATTGAAGATAAAAATAAAATATAATCAAAAAGTTATATTTAAGTAGTTTATTATTTTATTGTCAGCATATCTATTTATCATACTGCATATGATAATTTTAATCAATTATTTTCGGGTTTATTTCAATCTCAATAATATTAAGAACAAAGTGTCTGTGTTTTTGAGATGGCTAACTTTTATATTTGGCCAACAATTGGGTCAGTTTTTGGCGAAGTGTTTGTGCGCCCGCCAATTCGCCGTCCTCCAAAATTTCCAAAATTTGCTTCAAATGCCACCCCAATTCCCATGCCCCGATTGTATATGTTCCCGCCAGTCGATACAATTTGCGCCGGAATTGTGCCGACTGGACGGTGTCCTTTGCCTGCAACTCCCGCAATTTGTTCCCTTCGGCGTAATTTTGCCAAAGCAACTGGCGCAAAATGTCGGCGAACGCCTTCAGAGAAATCGGAAATTAATATAAATTTAAAATTATATAAATAAAAATCTTTATTTATATTATTATATAAATAAAAAATAATTTTTTATTTATTTTAATATTATTTCTTGTTTTTTTTTATCTTGTTCACCATCATTGAAAATATTCGTAAAATGCCAAAAATTAATGTAATTTATCATTTTTCAATCATTTTATGTTATATTTTTATGTTTTAATATTGCTTTTTTTTATTCTTTTCCTTTTTTAATCGGGTCATCCTCGTCCAGAATTTCTGCAATTTTAAATTAATTTTCATCGAACTGTAATTGGATCTTGGATTTGGCTTATTAGTCAATTTTATATTTTCTCGAACCTGTGGATGGTTGGCCAAGTCGTTGACCACCCCCGCCAGTGCCATCTGCAACTCTCCGCTGGTTTTGCCCTCAACTTCGAGCAGTGCCTGCACCAACTGGTCGTATTTGTTCGGAATGCCCAATTTCAGCAATATTTGCTCCACTTCCGCGTGTATCTCATTCTCCAGCAATGCCCGATTGTGGCCCACCACATATTTGTCCATTGGCCATTTTAGAGCCTAAACATTCAATGGCATTTTTATAAATTATTTATATTATTTTCTAAATTTAAAAATAATATTTAAACTGGCAATGTAGTTATCTAGTTCAATATATAATGATATGTATGTTTTGAATTATAAACTTCAATATTATTCTTTGATTATTAATATAAACTAAAAATATACAATATAAAAATTAATTATTTTTACCAATTTTGAAAATAATATAATTTTTTAATTTTAGCATATATTTATTTTTGAATAATACCTTTTCCATGACAAATTAATGTGATACCCTTCCTAATTATTAATAAGATACAGTGCCTTTTTCAATTTTTATGCGATACCGTACCCTTTTTAACGTGGAACATAACATTTCCAAATTATTACGGTAATACAGTACCCTTTCCAATGATTAATATGATACAATAATACCTTTTCCAGTTCTTTGACCACATATCCCTGTACAGCACCTTTCAGTTCGGGCACTCCTCTGGCATTTTTCAGTGCCAACATCGAGTTCACCACCAGTCCGTCTTCCTTATCCGCCAGTATCTTCGTAATCGCTGTTTGAATTTTCAAAAATGTTTGGCGTTTTGTGCGTTCCTTTGAAATGCCTTCCTTCGGCTCTCGGTTCACTGCTCGAAGTGCTTGTTTGGCTTCTTCCAGCACCGATCGGCGCGTGTTCACAAACTCAATCTCACGCTCCAAATAGCGCTCCAATTCCGATTTGCGCATAAATCTTTAAAATTACAGTCTATTTACATTTTTCATTTTATTTAATGGTTACTTTTTTGTACAAATATTTTTAATTAATTAAATAAAAATGCATCTAAAATATGTTTTTTAATATTTAAAAGTAATCACTACTCGATAAATTGGTTCAATTTCAAGTAAAAGTCAGCATAGTTTATCTTCTTCATCTTCTCCCCAAGTTCTTCCCCTCTCATTTTCCCCTCCATCTCTTCCATCTCTTTTTTGCACTGTCTCTCTCTTTCTCTCACCTCTTTTTCCTCCATTTTCACCTTTTCTCTCACTTTTTCGTCCCTCCCAATTTCCCCAATTATTTTCCTCCTTTTCTCCATTCGATGCTCCAATTGTCTCGCCCATTTTGGCAATTTTTGTTCCACGCGAATTTTACGTAAAATCCCACGGGTCTCCGCAAGAATATTCTCACGGGCCTCCTTCAGCGCATTTTGTAACGCATTAATTGCATGCCTAAAATATAAATCAAACTGAACTTTACCTACCAAACTACCACATTGCCACGCTACTTACTGTAGTTTTAAATTTTAAAAGTAAGTTTAATAACTAATTTATTTTACTATTTATAAAATTCAATTAATAAATTTAATGCAATTTTTCGATTAATTTCCTTAACAACAACAAAAAATTGAATAAATAAAATAATAAATTAACATCATGTTTTTTGACAATTTATTAGTTTTTAATTTTTAATCTCCTATTCTTTACTGATAAATAAAAATAACAGTCCTTAATTTAAATATTATAATTTATTACCATTTTAATTTATATGTATATTAGTTAAATAAGTACCGCAAATCCTCCAAAAATCCTAATAGCCACTTGGGGTTACTATTAAAGGATTTACGATGGTGTACAGAATTAAAAAAGGCATTAAAATCGAAAAATAAATATTTATATACCACAAAAAATGATTTAAATATTTCTTATCTGCTGACCATTCTCGGCCCGGATCACTGTCCTGTTGGGCTTTGATATAATTCTGCCAAATTTTCAAATATTTCTTGGCACTCCGTACCTTTTCTTCGTCGTTTTCGCCAATTTTTAATTCGATTTGTCCGGCCAAATTCAACGATTTCATTACTTTTTCAAATTCTTTAAACTCAATTTTGCCTTCAAATTTGGCGCCAAAAATGTTGAGCACTTCCGAAATTTGTTTTTGGCGTTCTGTTATTTGGTGTTCCAATGTTAGAGCCCATTCTGGCAGCCAGTTATCAACTTCTTAAAAGTTAAAATGCTTATTTTCCAATAAATTTTAAATTTTTTTACCAATTTTAGATTTTCAATTACCTTATTTTTTTCATTAAATATTTATTGTTAATTAATTTATTAAAAGTTTATTTGGAAAACATTTTTTATTTCGAATACAATAAATTGCACAACTTAAAAGTTGCGCAAGATTACCTATATATTTAAAGTTTCACTTTTTTATTTTGAAGTTTCCAATTGAAAATAAACGGGGCTAATGTAAATTATTAGTAGGAATTATATTTTATACATTATATTATTTTATTATTTTTTATATTATATTATTTAATCAAATATTCTTTTTTTTATTAATTTAAGGATGCGAAATTTGAAATATTTAATTAGCTATTAATATATAATGTCCTAATCAATAATATTATTATTATTATTATTAACCTTTAGCATGGTCTATCTGTTCCAGCACCGACTCAATTGCCGCCCATTCTCCAAGTACGTTTTGAGTCCCATTTTCTTGCTGAATTTGGTTGGCATTTTGCCATGCCTTGGCAATTTCGATCCTTTGCTCCATCATGGCATGGAAACGAAATTGGTCGACTTGGTCAAGCAGTTCGCGGATGGCAACCCGATCCTCCTCCACATAATTGTCATCCTTTCGTGGAAAATATTATTCGAATTATTTTATATGCTTAAAAGTTAAAACATAATATTATTCTTTTTAGTCACTTATTAGTGATCTGCGACTGCGAGTCGATCTTGGGTTTAGATCTTCTAAGCTCAGATTGTAGCTCCGACAAAAATCGACCTATATCCCGACCATTATCCCATTTTTAATCCTTCCGGGGATAATGAAAAACATAACCCCTTGCTGGCTGGCGATACAATTACAGTAGATGTGAACTACAGTAATCACATTAATTAATTTACCTGCCACAACATTGCGAACAATTGTTCCCGTATTTGTGCCATTCGCCCGTCTCGTTTCCTTTTGTCCCTCGCCATCGGTCTCATTTTCCCCTTTTCCTTCTTTACAGTATGCCCATGTTCATTTCCCGCTACAGTACCCTTACTTTGGATTTTGCCCAGATTTTCTTCAACCCGAATTTGCTGACATATTCCAGTCAATGAGTCCAAGCGTTCCAATCTTTGAATTTCTTGTCCATCCTCAGCATCTAACGGTCCTGAACTACTCAACATTTTGATCACCAAATTTTGATAACAGAGATGATGATAAACTCACAACTCGCGAAATATGATAGAAAATGTGCAAAAAGGGAAGAAAATTTGGACTAAAAAAAAGGAAGCAAATTTCCGAGAAAATTTAGAGATATTTTTTGGGCATATTTTAAATGGATTTTGATCGGTAGCAAATGCTATATAGTCTATGTAGTGTTCATATACACCATACCTTTGGAATGTTCCAGTTTGCCGCCACTCTTTACTGCATCCCGCAGTTTGGCAAGTAGCACTTCAAAGAACTTGTGGACCAACACATAGACATGGTACTTCTTGAGCTTGGTGTGCACATTGGCAGTGCCATCTTGGACCACGTGGACCAATTGTTCAAGGATGGCCAAAGATTTTGGAGAGTAAAGTGCCTTAGGTTATAAATGGGAGATTGAACGGAAATTAATTGAATTATTCCTATAAAAATTATCAATTATTTATAGTTTAAGCTCAATTTTCTAAATTAAAAATTAAAATATTTGCTGGTTATATTTTGCTGTACTTGCTGGCTTTTTCCTAGCACAATTTCGTCCTGAATTTGTTTGAGAAGATCAGGCATTTTGCCCTCGAACGATGACAGCAAATCATTAAGTGCGGCATTGTATGCATTGTCCGCGTTTTCGGCACCCGCACCAATCTATTAATATTAATATTTATGATACCTTCAATTATTTTAACGCACTAAAGCCCACCCCCTCCGGGGGTATTGAAAAATAGAACCCCAGGAATTTCTTTTAGAGAAAATACGGTATTTGAAAATGTTTAATTTCTTTTAGAGAAAATACGGTATTTGAAAATGTTTAATTGTGCCACATGTGATAAGGTTCGGTAAAATAATGAAAGTGTGCCAAATGGCAAGGTACCGTGGGTGTTTGAATTTATAATTTTTGTCGGAATTTAAATTCTAATGAAACTGACCATTTTCGTTCTTCGTCCGCGCTTCTGTTTCCGTTGGTTCTCCACTACAGAATCTTTGTCCTTTTCCAATCTGAAAAATTTCTATATCTATATAATTAGATAATACGAGTGAGGAGAGTGTTAAGGAAATAACTCGTTTAAAATAACCCTTTACCTTATCAAATTGGTATAAAAAATGCAGAAAAATTCGGCGCATCTTTTGATACAAATAAATTTTTTGTAACCCAGGTTAAGCTTTTTTAAAAACCAAAAAACTCTTAAAATTTCTGATTTTAATTCTGATTTTGCTTTGGAATTTGTATTTTCTTCCGGAATTTGATCCGGAATTTGTGTTTTCTTCCGGAATTTGTATTTTCTTACGGAATTTGTATTTTCTTTTGAATTTGTATTTTCTTCCGGAATTTGTTCTTGAATTTGTATTTTCTTCCGGAATTTGTTCTTGAATTTGTATTTTCTTCCGGAATTTGTTGTGGAATTTGTATTTTCTTCCGGAATTTGTTCTGGAATTTGTATTTTCTTCCGAAATTTGTTCCGGAATTTGTATTTTCTTCTGAATTTGTATTTCTTCCGGAATTTGTATTTTCTTCCGGAATTTGTTCCGGAATTTGTTTTTCTTCTGAATTTGTATTTTCTTCCGGAATTTGTTCTGGAATTTGTATTTTCTTCTGAATTTGTATTTTCTTCCGGAATTTGTTCTGGAATTTGTATTTTCTTCCGGAATTTGTTCTGGAATTTGTATTTTCTTCCGGAATTTGTTTTGGAATTTGTATTTTCTTCCGGAATTTGTTTTGGAATTTGTATTTTCTTCCGGAATTTGTTCCGGAATTTGTATTTTCTTCTGAATTTGTATTTTCTTCCAGAATTTGTTCTGGAATTCTGATTTTCTTCCGGAATTTGTTCCGGAATTTGTATTTTCTTCTGAATTTGTATTTTCTTCCGGAATTTGTTCTGGAATTCTGATTTTCTTCCGGAATTTGTTCCGGAATTTGTATTTTCTTCCGGAATTTGTTCTGGAATTCTGATTTTCTTCCGGAATTTGTTCTAGAATTTGTATTTTCTTCCGGAATTTATTCTGGAATTCGGATTTTCTTCCGGAATTTTTATTTTCTTACGGTATTCTGATTTTCTTCTTAAATGTTCTTCCGGAATTCTTCTCCGGAAATGTATTTCCGGAATTCAAACAAAAAATCAAACCCAAACAAAAAACAGAAAAAAAGAATCCAAACAAAAAAACACAAAACTTAAACTAAAAAAACGTACCCAAGCAAAAAAACAAAACCCAAACCAGCCACGATTTTACAGCGGATCTTTAATCCGCTGGTTTCAAAATTAAAATTAATTAAATGCAATTAATTGCCTACAATTCGATCAGTTCATCGGGTATGAGTTGGTCCTGTTGCCAGGGCTTTAGCATCACCATCAGGGTATGGACTAGCCGTGAGGCATCGCCGAAGTTCAGATGACTTGCTTGGCCATCTTTTAAAAAATATTTTTAAAAAGATTAATTGAACAATAAAAAAATAATCAATAAAATAAAAATAATAATTGATTTCAATAAAATCAACCCTCATATTTTTCGCTCAAAATTTCAATTGGACAAAAATTTAAAAAAGGTGCAAAAATTCAGAAATTTTGTCAATACATTTAAAAAACAAAGTAATTTTACCGCTTGAACTGCTCGACAGCGTATCGAGAAGTGCCGCTGATGCACCATCAGTTTCCGGAGAAGGGTCCCCTTCGAAGTTGGTCCCCTCTGACCCTGTCGATGTTGATGACTCTCCGCTTCTCTCCCCGCTTTTTCCCTCTCCGCTTCCGATGGTGTGAAAACTGTGGTCGAACAGTTCCTTGATGCTCAGCTGCGATATGAGCCCAACACTTTGGGCACGGACAATTTCAACTGTTGGGCTTTGGTGGGCTAAATAATTTATAATTTATTTTCTCTTTATTAACTGTTAAATGTTAAATACATTTTCACATACTATTTTATATTTACCTAATTTATCTTTAAATAAATTTTGTTTAAATCATTTATAATCAACCATCTTAAATTACCTTAAATTCTTCTAATTAATTTTTGTAATTTTGAGCGAATAATTTGTTTTTGGGCAAAATGCTCAATTACTCTTTATTTTACCAAATTTCTAATACTTATTAGTTAAATCCAAATCCAACCTCCACCTCCTTCCCCTCCTCCGCCTTCCTCAAAGTGTGCCTTTTTCGGCGATAGTCCATGTTCCGCATACAAAGGTCCTTCCCCCTCCTCCTCCAACGGTGCCAACTCTTCCTCCTCCTGCTGATACCATCGACTTTCGTTCAGAACCTTTGCTCTGTCCATCGGTGGTTGGTCGTCAGCATCTTCTTCATGTTCAACACCAATATCTGCTCAATTTACAAATTTGTTAAAAATAGGCCACATTTGGTATTTTTATTTTAAAATTTAATTTTTAAAATCAATTTTTCAAGAATAAGTTATACCATTATATATATCCTTCAATTTACAAATTTGTTAAAAATAGGCCACATTTGGTATTTTTATTTTAAAATTTAATTTTTAAAATCAAATTTTCAAGAATAAGTTATACCATTATATATCCTATCCAGTATAGTAGTACCTATATTAATAATTTTAATTAAGATATTAATAATTTTAATTAAAAATGGGGTAAAAATTCCTCCACAATTGAAAAAAGGATAAATTAATGATAAAAAATAAAAATAATAATCTTTTAAAAATACAAACAAAACTTGCGAACTTTTAAAAGCTAATTAAAGACCCTTTTGCTTTTTTTGTTTTGTTTTCAAATTTTAAACTTTCAAAACTTGCAAATTAAATTTTGAAAACAAAATGAATTTACCCTTCGTTCTTTTTGTTGTTTGCGCATTGCCTTTTCTTTCAATTTCTGCCGTTCCAAAAATGACAGATAAAATTGATAATAGAACAAAGAAATGATAATAAAAATTCCAATGCATTTTAAAAAAGAAATCTAAATTATGGTTAGCCGACATTTGCGGCCCAATGACCATAACCCAATTCAGATTAAAGTTGGAGGAGTATTTTTGGTCTCAAAATATAAAGCTAAAATTAGCTACAAAATTATATAAAAATGATCTCATTTGGCCGATCAGTGGCCGAAGGAAGTTATGGCCAAAAATTGTCAAAAAATAGAGCAAAAAATTAGCTACAAAATTATATAAAAATGATCTCATTTGGCCAATCACGAAGGAAATTATGGCCAATAATTAACATTTTAGCCAAAAACAGGAATTTTAGACATAATTGGCAATAACTTCCACCAGGATGGGCCTAATCAGGTCAATCTTATATCATTTTGTAGCTGATTTTTTGCTCTATTTTTTGACACCAAAAATACGCCTCCAACTTTAACCTAAACTAATTTATTTTTATATATTGGGCCGATTTTTTTTGGTCATTGGGCTAATTTTTGGTCATTGGCATGGGTATGTCTGGGCCGCAAATGTCGGCACACATAAATTATTATTGCAATTTCAACAAAATTACTGTTTATATTTCATTGAAAGTTAATTGAATTAAATAAATAATCTCAGAAAATATGAAAAAAGGTTATTGAAAAGAATTGTAATTTTCTTTCATCGGTATTTTAGAGACGGTATTTTACATATCTCGGAATACCGATTTCAATATCGATTCGTCGCCTATTAAAAGTTCGAAAAAACTTTACAACTTATTTAAACACTAAACTTACCAAACACAAACTAAGCATATGTACTTTTACCTTTTACTTAAACAAACTTTTTTTTAGTTTGTCAAAATAAACTTTCTAATAAGAATGGGATTTATGGAGAAAATAAAACTGAATTATTGATGGAATAAAAAAAAGGATGAACTATTATGTATTTGCCATGCATTTTCACGTTGGCATTCTCCTCGCGATAAAATGCCAACCATGCGAATGAAATAGTGGGCATATGTAAGAGAGTTGGTGAGAGAAAAGAAAATTGGAGCGAAATAACATTGTGTTTGAAGAGAAAAAGAAACAGAGAAATGATAATTATTATTAATATTGAAAATTCTTTGAAAAATGATAAAAATAAAAAGACACGGGTGCTGGACAAAGGCATTCAAAAATTATGGATAATACAAAAATAGAAAAAAAAGAATAAAATAAGACTTGGTGCAAATTAAGGGCAAATGATTGATAAAATTGATTTTCAGTGAGCATTTATTGTGATATATTATGAATGTGAGTTGCATAAGTGCAACTCACATTTTACAAAATTGGACAAGTAGCTAAATTTACAAAATGAAAAAAAGGAAGAAGACTCATCTAAAAGGGAAAAAGACAATATTAAAATGCAAATTAATCGCTAGGCAAAAAAGTATCAGTAGCAAAAATAGGAAATAGGCATATGCTAATTAATGTAAGTTGCCTATTTTATTTTATTTGTTCTGATAACAAATGGCTTAATTTGTTGCGCAAATTTCTCAATTTAATCCATGCCAATAATAATTAATTAATTATGCACCGTCAAATTCTAACATATAAAAATTATCAAAAAAATCATAGATTTTAATATATATTGAAAATGTTTATTGCACTTTTTAATTGGATTTTGAACTTTGGACTAGCCTTGCCGAATTCGAATGTTTACGGTGAATGGAAAGAAGGGATGTATGGTTGAGATTAGCATGTTAACGGAATAATGAAGTCAGTCTGCAGCTCATGGGACAAACAATGGGACTACAAAGTACAGTTTAAGGTTTGGGGAAGAATGGGAAAGGAGGAGGAAAAGAGGGGGAGGAAAGGAGGGGGAGGAAAGGAGGGGGAAAGGAGGGGAAAAAGGACGGAAAAGGAGGGAAAAAGGATGGGGAAGGAGGGGGAAGGGGGAAAAGAGGGGGAAAGGAGGGGAATGGGGAAAAGAGGGGGAAGGGGTGGGGAAAGGAGGGGAAAGGAGGGGGAAGGAAGGGGGGGGGGGGGAAGGGGGAAAGGGGGGGGGAGGAAGGAGGGGAAAGGAGGGAAAAGAAAGGAGGGAAAAGAAAG
>JAQIYK010000509.1:0-13772 GCA_034700465.1 Rotylenchus robustus
ATTTTTTTGTGCCTTTTTGGGGGGACCAGTAAACTTTATGATTGCCAATTGCCACTTAAGCGTGAGAATAGTTAAGAAATTTGCTTATTTTTTAGACCACAAAATCGGCATTTTGATTTCAATGGGTAGGTAGTACATTACATTTGTTTTGAAAATTAGTTGATCTTTATGAACCATTTTTTGATTAACCCGATAATACACCACTTGTGCTGTCGCTCTAATGTAACTAGTAACTAGGGCACAGATGATCATTTTTAAAAATAGTGAAATTACAGAACGCCGACACTTTTTCTATTGTGTTTTCTTTTTTTCTATTGTAAAACGGGAGGAGCCAATCTCGAAAACCGTTAATTAAATCGATTTTTTGTCAATAATTTACATAGCAAAAAAATGTGTAATTTTTTGGGTATTAACGGTTTTACGAAAATAGATCATTTTATAATGGTTATATGTCGTTTTTGTTTTCCATACATTTTTTTCTAATTATATTCGAACCATAACTCGTTTTTTATGTTCCGCAGAACGTCACCAATTGCAAAGTTGTTCAAGTGCATTTTTTGACTTTGCCCCCCCCCGTTAACAGACAAGTACCAGTTGTTCTACGTTACATTTTGCATAGGGTCTTTCAACCAATTTGAGCTTTTTTAAATTTCAAAAAAAAATTATCCAAATTTAATCGGGCCATAACTCATTTTTATGAGCTTTGCGATCAATTACAAAATTGCTCAGCGTAAAATTCCGCATTTGATAGGCTTATTTCTTAAGCGGATTGAGCTTTTTTAAGAATTCAAGTTTGCGTGTCAAAACACACTCTTTAAATTTTTATATACATTTAAAAATGATCATCTGTACTAGGGCCTAGTGCAATTATTAGGGCAATCACACTTTTTACTAACGCTAACTAGTAGGTGATTTTTGAACATTTGCACTTTTACGGAACGCCCATTTATCGATTTTTAGGCATTTGCACTATTTACGAAACGCCCAAATTTGCACTTTTTACTGAATGAATGACTCAGCACGGAATGAAATGATATAGATGAAAAAATGATCATAAAAAACAATTATAAAAAACGATGATTTTCCGAAAATACAATAACATACATAAACACAATACTCAATATATTGCTAATATTGTTAAAAAACACACTTTTTGCTATTATAAAATCGAAAAATATTTAAAAAGAGCGACAGAACCATCTTTGATTACATTTTTAGATCAGAAAATGAGAAATCTTAGCATTGATTGTGTCTGATGTCTGATTATCAAATCATCACTCAATTTTGTTTCCCCCTTCTCCTTCTTCCGCCGCTGTTTCTTCTCTCATCTCTGCTTCTTTTTCCTGTGCTATTTTCTTCTTTCTCTTTTCCTTTTTGCGTCTGTTGCGCTCTCTTCGTTTCTCTTCCATCTCTTCGGTTACGGTATTTTCACCATTTCCTTCTGCTTCACGCCTTCACTCACTTTCGCTACAGTAACCCCCTTTTTCGGTACCGTACTAACATCCTCCCCTTTCGATACCGTACTCCCTTCTTCCCCTTTCATTTCTTCGCCGTTAAAATCTCTTCGACTGAATTTGATGCCATTTAAGTTAAAGAACTTTGTTGCTTTTTGCATGTTTAAAAATTGCAACAAATTCATTCGGTGGTTTTTATTTTTGGACAATGCTAAAATGAATGGAATTAATTTAAATTAAATTATTATCCTTTTTATTTATTTCAATTATAAATAATAAAAAATAATAAAATTAATTGATAATAATAAAGTGATAATCTTCCCCTCTCCCCCTCCTCTACCTTTAGTTATTTCTCCGAATTTGCTCGCCACTTTTTCGCTGAATGCGCTGTTTTTGGTTGTCTCCGACAAGTTGCGCAATACATCGAAATGCATCTCGCGCATCCAATCCATTGGTTCGGGCACCAATTTGTCGTCCTGCGACTCGATCCACTGCGAATGCGCTTCATTGATGGCGCTCTTTTCCAATTCGATTAGTTTCTTTTGTGTTAATATTTTATTGTTTTTCTGCGTGTTGAATATGAAATTTTGGATTTCTAAACAAATTATACAATTAGGTATACATAATTCTGAAAAAGGGTAAAAAATCTAAATGTATAATTATACTAAAGTTTTGAATTTTTAATAGAATTCAACGCGTTTAGCAAAGGAGATGAATTGAGTCTAATATTATATACTAAAATAATAATCAAATTAAACTTTCTAAAAAAAGAATACGCTGAATGAAGCTTCTGGCAGTCAGAACAGATCCCTGACTGGACCTGTTCTTCTCCACGCACTCATCGTACGCAACTCGGAACCACAGCCACAACAAAGTGTACGGTGTCTGTCCGCCATTATTCGTCTTACAGTTTTTGTTTCTGTTACAGTACTCGCCCATCCACACCATAATGTTTGCCGCCTGCCTATGCCCAAATCTGATCGCCACGGAAGAATTTGTCAACGCGCAAAAATAATGGCCGAGAAGACGAATTTTGTCGTTGAAAAATGAAAAAGGGAAGAAAAATATACACAAAAAAAACAATTTTGTATCTTTGAAAAAATATATAATGAAAACCTCGAAAAATAAAGACCTTTGAGTCCAATTAGTATAATATAATAATAAGGTAAAAGAAATTTATAATAATAAGGTATAAAAAGTTAAATCCAATTCAATTTTCCAACACAAAATATAATTAATTAAAAAAATAAAATTAATTAAATTTTGTACAATTTGGGTTCAGCAACTTCTCGCGCGTCGTTGGGCTTTCCCAAATTGTGTTCAGGACTGCTCTGCCCACCAAGTGTTGCATTCTCAACATGGCGCCGTCCTTTTCCCGCAATATTCCCAATATTTCATCGCTATTTTCCACCACATTTTCTCCACTTTTCTCCCCCAACCCCAACACAACTTCAAAGTACGCCAAATGTGTTGTGGCCAGTTTGGCCCGTTGAAGTTCAAAGTACTGCTCCACGGAGTTTGTCCCAAAGCATTGGTACGGTGTGTTCCATTTGTTCTTTTTTCCTTTTCCTCCAATTGTTTTCTCCAAAAATGTTAAATACGCAACAAAAGGACAAATCATCCGCGCCGATTTGTTGCGTTCTTCCGCGAAAATGTCCACAATTCTCAGAATTGTCAGTGTCTCCGCTTTTGCCCCCACAACTTCCAAATATTTCCCTTTTTCTTCCTTTCCCTTAAATTTGTCCGCAATTTCTTTTTCGCGTTCATTTGCAAATTCGTTAAACATTTTCACTGCCAACAATGCTTCGCTCGCTTCGTTGTTTTCCTCCCCCAAAATTGCTTTATACAACTCAAACTTTTCTTCATATTCAAATTTTGCTAAAAAATTCATTCTTACCAATAGTGATTTATAAAGAAAAATAAATTAAATGCTTTATAATATTATCGCATTTTTTTAAAATCTTCTCCAGTGGCCCCATAAATAGGCATATTGCCCTCATTTTCAAAAAAATTTGATTTTTCTAATTTTCTCACTAATTTTTTAAAATATTGCCAGATTTTTCAATAATTTTCTTCATCTACCCTTCGATTTTACATCAAACAAAGTTTGGAAAAGGTTGAAAAATTGGATTAAGGTTTTTCAATTTCTTTAAGAGGGGTTAAAATTTTTCCAGAAGGGAGACTTTAGAGGTAATTATTAAGAAAATAAAATGTTACCAAAATCGCGCATTGTTGGAAAGGAAAGGGAATTATCGGCGATAAATTTGCCAAATTGTGGGAATATTTTTGCCAAATTGGCCGTGACCAGTGCATGTACTCCTTCGGGTGGCTGTCTCCCCAAAATGTCCCGCAACACTTTAGACGCAATTTCGGAATTTGTACAGTTTGGCATCGCCCATTCAAAGTCGGATTTGGTCGGCTTTATATCAACTACCTAAAAATAATATTGTCCGATATAAAAATGATTTTTTTAAGTGTTAAATTTATTAAATTATTGCATTGTTACTTTGTTATAAAAGGCATTGACCACGCGTCTCCACTGGGCACTTTCCACGAATAAAATGCCATTTTGCATGATTTTGTCCAAAAATGTGTCCAAATAGCATATTTTGGTCCGCTTCTCCTCCCGATTCTCCACCCCACCAAACAATTTCACCCGGCTTGCCTTCACTTCAATCTTTATCACCATTTGCTTAAATTTCCAACTTTCCCGCTCTTTTATTGATTCCAATTCCAAAAACAGTTTCTTCCCCAAAAACATTTTCTGATAATAAAAAGCATCGATGTTAATCTGTTCCTTCACCGAGTTCGGCATCGGCTTCTCGTCCATCAAAATGCGCTTATAAAATTCCACCAGCGGATGATCCAATTCATCCAACTCTCTGTCATCATCAAGTTCGTCTTTAAAATCGGATAAATTTTAGAAGATTTTTCCTTTTTATTATTTGATCCATTTTTATTACACTTCATAAACTTCGCATCAACCACCCTCTCTCTATCCCCTCTCAACTTCTCCCCATATCAATATCAAATTCCCCCCTCCCCTCCGCCCCTCCATCTTTTCCATACACTCATAAATAATTCATACCATTATTAATTAATAATTATGAGATTATGAACATTATTTTACTTTTGTTTTTATTTAGTTTAAAATAATAAATTTGTTTACCTATTATCGCGGCTTTATTAAATAAGTACAGTGTTAAAAACACAAACGAACAAATAAATAATGAATTGGTTTTGGCCATTTTATTAAACGTTTTTATTTTTAAAAAATAATAAAATAATTTTATTGTTTAAGAATTAAATATATAAATTGATATTTCAGCAATAATAAATGCTAATTATATGTGTTGGTATTTATTTTTTATCGACGTAAATTTAATATAGGTATGCAAAAATACATATATACTCGTATATTATATAGGTATATTTTTGTTAAATATATAAAATATAAATAATATTCAAACGAAATTTGTGGCATATTGGGCAAATCGAATGATGGCTTTGGTTATTGGATTTTATGATTGATTACTTATTTCTAATAACAAATATCGATCTTAATATCGACTAATAAATACATAATAAATAACTTAAAATTGTAATATTCTTAAAATTAGTTACTAAATAGGTATAAATAAATAAATAAATAAATTTAAAATACCGTATTATTGTGCAATTGGATATTTTAATTAAAAATTTGTTTAAACTTATTATTTAACGATAAAATTAGCCGATAATCCAAATTTGTAGTCCAAATATTTGTACTTAATATGATATAATATTTGAATTTTTAAACAATTTCAAAATGTATTTTTCGTGCAGTTTATTCTTCAAAATGAATAAGATAATAAAGTAAGGGTTTTTTGCGTTTTTTAATTTTACCACAAAAATCAAATTTAATATTAGACTATCGATTGCTTATACAAATAATAATAATTTGGACAATTGGTTATGGTTATAATTTTGGATTATTAGGGGAAGGAAAAAGGAAATGGATCGGCGGAAATGAATGGACATGGACATGGATTAATTCGCCATTTTCTAACGAATGAAATTCACGTGAAAAAAACGAAAAAATAAATAAAAACCATTAACTAAATTGATATTCGAGTCTAATCTGATAATAAGGTAATAATTAAACTCAAAAATACGGTAAGAATTTTTCTTTGAAGGCGATAATATTATTGATCAATATGTTTTATATTCGGACTATTTTGGTCGGGTGATTATTTTTCCATTTTTACATAAATATTTTTCCATAATAATCGTGAGTTCTAAAAACAATTCTATCCATGTCTAATATTCCAATTCTATCCATGTCTAAATTTCTGTATTTGTTAAATTTCTTAGCGATTTTTATATGAATTTTGTTTTAAAATCATTTTGATCATTCAATTATTTATTTGCCTTTTTAAATATTGTTTTTTAGAATTAAAAAATAATAAATAATATTTTTTGTTTTATTTTCGTCAAATCGGACATTTTGCGACAAGGGAAGATTAAATGGGCGAAATATTTTATTGTATAAATTGTCAATCGACATTCGCCTCAACAAAACATTCTCTCCACAACTCCACATCAAACGTATTATCGGTTTTTCTACAATTATAACGACGCAAAAATTGTTTAAATTAAAACATTACTTAATTTTGAAAATATATACGAGCAAAACATACACACACCACATAACATGTTACGCAAGTGTTTTACATTTTATAAAAAAAATTAAATTTAAATTAATTTTAAAAAACCAAAATATTTTAGAAAAATTAAAGGGAGAGGGGGGTTATCTTCTCAAAAAATCTATATTGGGGAAAAAATTAAACTTTTTTTTAATTCAATTAAATTTTAGCCACAATTTTTGACTTCTTCCAAGTATGACGCTGACTATAGATGCGTTGAAGGACGAAGTCCGGAAGGGGCAAATTAACACCGTTGTTGTTGGTCAGGGAAAAATAAACAATTAATTGTTTAATAAATAATAAACTCAATTAAATAATTATATTAATAATTTATTGATTTAATGGATCAAGTCGATTTAATTAATTAATAATTATTAATAGATTCAATTGATTGAATAATTAATTAATTATTTGTGGTTGACTGTTTCGATATATTTCCCCCAAAGGTGCCGTGGACATGCAATGCCGGCTGATCGGCAAGCGACTAACGGGGCGGCATTTTGTGGATTTGCTGGAGAAGAAAAAGGCGGAAATAACCACGTGTCAATATTTTCTGGCGATGACTCCCGAAGGTAAAAATTACAATTAAAATCATTTAAAAAATTTCCCTAAAATTAAGAATTTTTTAATTTGTTTTCTTTCTTTGCCCAGGTCACCCTGGCGACGGTTACGAAGTTGCGAGTTGGGATCGGGGCTGGGGCAACTGTCTGCTTCGACCGGACTTTGGCAGTCTCCGCCGCACTCCCTGGATGGAGGCAACTGCATTGATCATCACTGATCCAATTGTTTGTTAATTATTGCAAATTGATAATTTTACTCATTTTATGGGTTTTAATTTTTAATTAATTAACAAATCAGGACCAACAAACTGGCGAACCATTCTTCTGTTCTCCTCGAGTGATTCTGCAACAACAAGTCCAACGACTCGCGCAACTTGGCTTTCGAGCCAAAATGGCATCCGAACTTGAGTTTTTCATATTCCAGGTTCTAATAGAAAATTTATTAATTTTTTGATTTTTCGATAGAAGATGTAGGGTAGCCCATACTAATTCTAATTTGTCCCACTAATTCTTTTTTGTTTTTTTTTGTATTTCAAATTCCCTTTTAATGAAAATTTTGGGAGTCTATTTTGATAAATTTTAATTTGAAATTTTAATGACAAGAAATTACAAATGTTTTTTAAAATATTAGGAGAGCCAGAAAAGTGCGCGGGAGAAGCGATGGGTTGGTCTGGAGACCGGTCAACCCCACTTCCGGTGTCTGCACCTGCTGGCCGGGTCCGTCGATGAGCCATTCATGCGCAAAGTGCGCGAAGGACTGGAAAGTGCGGGTAAGGAAAGAAACGGTGCATTTGGGGTACTAGCCTATTAAGGGGGGGGGCAGTCTATTAAAGGGGGGGGGGCAAAATTTTCAAGCCAAAATCAAAAAAAAATATTTTTTTACGCGTTTTTAAGCCTAAAAAAAGCGTTTGGAGCAAGAAAAAAAAAGTCAAAATTTCCCCCCCCCCTCTATAATAGACTGCCCCCCGTTAATAGGCTAGACCCATTTGGGTGAAATTTACATAAATTATTTGTCCAATTTTTAGGAATTCCGTTGGAAGCCACTCATCCCGAATATGGGCATGGTCAGCAGGAGCTGAACTTTGTGCCGGCCCAACCCATTGAGATGGCGGACAGACACATTGTGGCCAAACACGGTATCCACGAGATGGCCAACCTGGCCAACTTGGCCGCAACATTCATGGCCAAGTGTGGGAAGGATCAGCCGGGCAGTGCATGTCATATTCACAGTGAGCAAAATTATATACCTATTAGTATTTGGAAAATAACAGAAAAATAACAAAATATAAATTGCATTATAGACAAATGCAACAAATTAATTATATAAATATATTACGAAGCTAAACTTTAGTGTCACTTGAGCACATCGGAACGGAAAAGTCGGCATTTTATGAGGCGAACAGCGAGTACGGTATGTCCAAAGTGATGCGCCATTGGGTGGCGGGACTGGTGAAGTACGCCAGTGAATATGTATACTTCCTGGCACCCTATGTCAACTCCTACAAGCGACTGCAACCCAACAGGTAGCCTGTCAATTGCAGACGAATAGCGATATCGGAATACAACATCAGTTTTGTAAAAATTTTAACAAATTTACAAAAAACCATAACTTATTTCGGAATTGGCCAAAATAAACCAATTTTTTGGAAAATTAGAGCTTTATTTTTTGGTACAATTATTTTTTCAACCGAATTTGGAATTGGAACTAAGTTTTCTCCATTTTCCACTAATGTCGCAAAGCCACCTCAATACCGACCAGCAATTTCTTAAAAATTGAATTTGTGTTAGTTTGGCTGTTTGGTGGTATCAGTACAAAACCCAAACAATTTGATAAAATAGTATCCTTTTCAGTTGGGCGCCCACCAAAATTTGTTGGAGTTTGGACAATCGGACAAGTTCCTTCCGGTTGTGCAGCGAAGGTACGCACAATATCCACGTCGAATGCCGGATTGGTGGTGCCGACTTGAACCCATACTTGGCATATGCCGCACTGGTTGCCGCAGGCATTGCCGGCATAAGCGAAGGTTTTGACCAAAAATATTGAAAAATGACAAAAGGAAAATTAAGGTCTGGAATTGCCAAAACCGGCGGAAAACAATATATACACCAGCAAAGATAAGCCCGAACTACCGAAAACACTTAAAGAGGCTGCGAAACTTATGGCACGATCGGAGATGTTGGAAATAGCATTTGGTAGAGTACAGTATAAACATAGTACAGTATACAGTACAATACAGTACAGTATACTTTCGACTAATTTTTGGACATTTCCAACTCAAATTTTGATGTTAAAATAGGTGACCAAGTGTTGCGCCATTATGCAAATACGGCACGACTGGAGGTGGAGGAGTTTGAGAAGCAGGTGACCGACTGGGAACTGATGCGCGGATTCGATCGCAATTAAATGAGTGACAAATAATAACAAAAAGAAGGATAACTGACTGATAACAACAACAACAACAAAAAACAATATAATAAATTGTTAAAATTGGAATTCAAATGATTAATAATATTTTGTGCGCTATTTATAGGCTATAAATTGAACAGCAAACATATTATGGCAAAGTATTGACATTTAACGATAAGTTCAATAAGATAGGTGTAGGTATCTCATTCTTTAATAAGGGGCCTAATTTGTTCATCTTCCTCTCCCTTTTCCCCATTTTTGCCTATTTTTTGTTTTTCTTCTCCCTTTTTGCCATTTTGCTTGTTGGTTTTCTCCCCAATTTGCACACTTCCCAAATTAACTCCTTTCGTCTCCACCATCCACAGATAGGCGTTGAGCAGATTCAAAGATCCGAGGACGACGACCATTGAATAGACACTAGCCGGCCAAAAAGTGTTCAGAAAAACGAACTGAAAATGGAAAACAATATTTAAAAAAAATAATTGGGGTTGAATTTTACAGTTGGCGCAAAAACAGCTCCAAGTCGTGCCATGAGGGAACATGAACCCAGCGAAGATGCCCTCAAGCGTGTTGGCACCGATTCAACAGCACTGAAATAATTGAAAAAAATCAAAAATTTAGTCATTTGTTTAGAGAGATAAATAAGATTGAAAAAACTAAAAAATGTTTGCATTTTTGCAAAAATTTGAAAGATTGATTGTAATTGGAACTTGGAATTGAAACGGGACTGACCATAGATAGTTGGCATCCCAAGTGAATTCAATGAACAAAATGCCAATAATGTTGGCCAGAAGGGTGAGCAGAGTGTTGTCGTGGCCAAGAATGACCAAAACGGAGAGGAAAAAGAAGCAGAAAATGACGATAGATTGGGAGCAGAGAAGCAGAAGACGGCGAGAGAAATGAGAGGAATAGCAGAGAGAGTCCAGGGGGAACAGCAACAGTTTGGAGCAGGAGATGAACACGGAGATGGTCACCTAAACGGCTGATTATTGTGTTAAATTTGGTCAAAATAATATTTTACAAATTATCGACAATAACAACAAATCACCTGGTTGAGGAACAAATCACCACTAAATGAGGAACTATTCAGGTCAATTGAGTAAATACTGATGGAGGAAGTGAACCTAAAAACAAAATGAAATGACGGTAAAATAAAATACGATATTAACATTACCACATCATCCACAGCACTGTGATTCGTTTCAACAGTGCAGGGTTCATCTTCACAAATTTGAAAATCGACTGTTTTTCATGATGTTTTGCTTGGATGTTTGGCACATTATTCGGACATTTACTTCTGCCTCTGCCATCCTTAAATTGAAATTTTTTAGAATTTGACAAAGTTTAAATTTTTATTTAATTTTTTGTTTTCGATTTAATTAATGAAAAAAGAATTTCGAATATCATCTACCTATTTAGGCTGGAAATAATAAAATCCATTTTTTTTGATCCCACACCCTACCGAAACCATGGAATCAGAAGTAACAAACTACCGTATTTAGGTACCCCTAATTTCCCAAACTTGTTTATGCCATTTGAACCTTTTTAATTTTCAAAAATAACAACCAAACTTCAAACACCAAACACCAATCCCAAATTTAAATACCTTCCATACGGCACTTTCTGGCAAAATAAACGCAATGATCAAAATTGAAGGAAGTGATGCCAAAGCACAGGCAATGCTGGCCAAGCGCCAATTTGGGAAGACATAACAAAGCGCAATGATGGACAAACGGGCATTTCCCGGGAAAAAATCAAATTTTGAAATTTAAAATAAATTTAATAAAAGAATATATTTATATAAATAAATTGGAGAAAATACCCAGTTGCAGAAGGAGCGAAGAAGCTAAAAGGAAGAATATTTAATTTATTATTAAATTATTATTATTATTTTTTATTTTTTTTAGTTTACGGACCAATCGCTGACTCGGCAAAAGGTGTTCCATTACAAAGGTGTACACCACGACGAGAACACCACCAACGCTAAAACCGATGACAAATCGAAGAAACAGCAACAGTTTCCAGGAGTGGACGACAAAGGCGGAAAAACAAAGATGGAAAATAATAATATCAAAAGCATATTAATAGCTTAATTTTAAACCTGATGAAAAAAGGGTAATCACACCAAATGAAAGGAGAAGAATTGACAAGGATCTGCGACCCAATGCATCCGAACATATTCCGAAGAGCATAGTGGCTTAAATTATGAAAAATAAAAAAATATTGTTTTATGACCATAGTCAGTCAGAATAATTTGAAAATTTGTACCTCGTCTGAAAAACAGGCTTCTAAACTGATTGAAAAACATTGTTTTAATTTGTTTGTTTAAACCCCCTTTTCCCTTGCCTATATATGGTTATTCCCCAATTTCGACCCAATCCCCACCACCACCCACTTACTTACCGAGCAGTGCTCCCACAAACTGCAACTGGCTGTACAATGCCCGCGCATAGGCGGCATCCAACCCGCAAATTGTGCCGAAATGCACCGCCGCAGAATAAAATGGCATTGGATGTTCCCATTGGAGGGCATCCGCCGAAGGGCATCCATCGTACACAGAACAGTTGTGGGAATATTCAGCGGCAGGGGACAACAAACCCTGGAAATGGGTTTTAGGATAATATTTGTTAATTTTGTTAAAATGAATTTGTATTAAGCGATGTTTGAATTTGGATATGTTTATTAGCAAAAAATAATAGTTAAGCCAAACATTTGAATCATACGTGGGCCTCTTAATTTTAAAAATTTTGCGGCATTCTCATTATTATTTGAAAATTTGCCAGACAATTTTTGTTTAAACTTTTTGTGAAATGTTCCCCCAAATTTAGGCGGTTGATGCCCTCTAATGTTCGGAATAATGCTTAATGACTTTAATTTTCGTATTTTTCCACCATTTTTACCTTTGTTGTTTTTATTAACGAAATGTTTGGGTTATTGCAACTCCATCGGGGCACAAAAGTGGCGAAAACGGGGAAGAAGAGTTGACCACAATAGAAAAGGGTGAATTGCCAGCAGACGAACACCCAAAAATGGGAGCGGGAGAAGCCGGCAAAAGGAGCAATGTCGGACATATATTGTAAATAACAATAAAAAGACAAAAAATAAAAGTTAAAAATTAAATTTAAAAATAAGGTTTAAAAAATATTTTTAATTTTAATTAATAAATTAAAAATATATTGAATAATATTTTAAAGAAAACAAAAAGAATTGTTTGGTGTTCAAACGATTGTGTGATCGATTAGTGGTGTGGTGATCAGTCGGTTTCTCAGTTTATCAGTTTATATTACACCCATTTCTGATCACGAAGATGCTTGATCGATCAACCTTTGACCTTAGCATTTAATAAATCAAGTGTGAGAAAGGGAAATATGTATTAATAATATTTGTTTGATTGGTATTAATTTTATTTTTCCGAATTTTTTCACTTTTTTTACTAATAAAATAACATATTGCGCCCAAATTGTTCGATGAATTTCAATTTATCCGCAAATTAAACAATATAAAACAAAGAGGCGAATAGGTACTTTTGCATTCAATAAAAAGGCAGAATAATTTATTGGGGCAGGAATGGTGTTGAGAGAGATTATTGTGTATCGTTTTGGTATATTTTGGAATATTAATGGAAAATTTAAAAATATTAATATTAATTTAAAAATTGCCAAATCGATAGGGCGGAACGGGCGAAGACAGGTGATGATCTGATGATTGATGATGGTTGGGGATTGGGGTAATACATACATTTAAAACAAAAATATGAAAAAAATGTTTCAAAATTAAAAAGGGATGGATATTGTTGTTATCATCACATAATTAACACCAACATACATAATAATCAGGGTGAAAAGAAAGAGTTAGTTCGGCCGAAGGTCGTAGGCGAAGAAGTCTTTTTTTTAATATTTAATTTTAAGTCAAAATATTTTTAATTAAAAAATCGTAACATATAAAATAGAAACTTTTGTTCAATCGGACAAAATGATAAAATTAAACAATTAATTAATTAATTAATTAATTAATTAATCAATTGACTGGGTGAACAACACGCTTATTTTGCTGTTTGGTATGCCTTTTTTGTGCAATATTCTGTTTCTGATGAATGTTCTGTGGGTCGAATTTGCTATCGAAGATGAATTGTGCCACCACAAAGGCATAACCTTGGATTTTAAAGTTGCTTTGCTTAATTACTTAATTAATTATTAATTAATTATTTATTAACTTAATTAATTATTTATTGTTTATTACATAAATAACAAAATTAAAATCAAATGTCCAATGAATTGAATGTTAAATAGCTAATAATAATGAATTCATAAGCACCAATCGAATCATGTCACTTTTGTGTTACCGTATTTCCTCTAAAAAGTCCCCCGGGGAGATATTTTTCAACCCCCTCCGAGAGAGGGAAGTTTTTAGAGGGGGACTTATATTTCAACCCAAACATTTTGGGGAAAATTTCGATTTTTTGGGGGAAGGGGAAATTTCGAAAAAATTTATGTTTTTGGAAATTCAAAAAATTTTAATTTTTTCGTTGAAAAATGGTACAAAACAGCATTTTTTGCTCAAAAATAACCAAAATAATTTTCCTTTTAAAACACGAAAATTCACTATAAAAATGTATATTTTATGGAAAATAAACCCCTACGAATCCGTTTTTCGGACTAAAAAATAC
>JAQIYK010000510.1:0-13762 GCA_034700465.1 Rotylenchus robustus
GTTTTCTTTTGTTTTCAAAATTCGCGAAAATTTTTCGCCGCGGTGCCTGTCGGCACCACGAAACTATAGTTTTTCACTAGGATTTCCCTTTTAGTTCTTAAAATTAGCGAAAAAAATTTTCACGCGGCGCCTATCGGCGCCGCAAAACTGAAAATGTGGTTCTTAAACCAAAAAACACCCCTAAAAATCGATTTTTTCGTTGCAATAATAAAATTTTTCGCCTAAGAATCGACTTAAATTACCCCAAAAATTCACTGGGGGAGAGCAAAAAAAAAAGGTCGCCAAAAGTTGGTGACCCCGAAAAAATTTTTGCCCCCTCCCCCGAAAAAAATTCCTGCTGGATACGGCCCTGCCTGGGGGTATTGAAAAATAGAACCCTCGGGGGTTCTATTAGAGGAAATACGGTATTTTGGCTGTCTGCCATCCATTCTATCCTCTTCCTCTCCTTTACGTTCATTGACTTTGGTTGGAGGGCAGGCTTTAGACATCATATAAGCGGAATAGATGGCATAACAAAGACAGGTAGACATTGAGAAAATAGTGAGCACATATAGATTAACATACATACGGTCAGAGAATTGAGGATACACTGAAATAATTGGTAAGCGGAATGGAGAGACAGTGAAAAAGAGGGAAAAGAGACATGCATAAGGGGCGAAGAGGGATAGGGATGGACTATGATGCGTTATTTAGCCTAAACATTTTGGGTAAGACACAACACACAAGAAAGAAAGAACCAGCAGCAAAATTATTGGTTGTTGGATGAGGGAGGGAGGGAAGGATGGATAGGATGGGATGGGGAAGAGGAGGCCACCCCCAAAATCCAATCCAACGGTGGTCGTGGTCGTATGCTTGCCGCCCGTCCGTCGGCGGCGGATGGATGGTGGACCATTGTCAAAATTTACTCTCCTTCCTTTTCCCGGGCATCCCTCCCTCCTTCGTCCCTCCCCAACTCGCTCGCTCCTCGCCTCCTCCTTTCTTTTCCCCGTTTCTTGGATTCGATCCATTTATTAGTTAGTCACGTCCAGCAGGATATGTAGCACTGGTTTTCCGTTTTATTTTATCGGGTTTCCTTTTTGTATCTACATACCTAACCAATCCTAGATTAGGTTACCTTACCTTGGGCATTTTGGGTCTTTAATTACAAAAAACCCAAAATGAAAATGTCCAGAAACTTTAAACGAAATTTTTGTATTGAACGTTATTTTGTTAAAAAATAAAATATTTAAAATCTCATTTTTTATGTCTTGTGTTGAGCATTAATAACCAATTTTTTCAGATACCAAAGAATGGACAATGATAATTTTTGCAACACTCAGCAACAACAATCTCAGCAGCAGTTCAATTCCTTTCATCAAAATCAGATGCAGCAACAGATATCCCAAAATATGATGGCAATTCCCTCTTCTCAGGTTTTTTATTTGAAATTTTCTATTTTAAACTCGATATTTTTATCTGAATTATATATATATATTAAAATAAAAATTAGTACAATATCACTTTATTTGATCTCATCTTTTTACAGAATTCTTCATTTGCCCACCCGAATGAAATAAATTCTATGCACTATTTCCAACAGCACCAGTTTAATCAGCAACAACAGGTAAATAATTTACGACGTAAAGAATTGTTGGTGAAATTTACACTTCCTGAGTCTGGGTCCATCTCCATCTTTAAAAATTTTCCTACTTTAATTTTTATTTATCTTACAGTTGGTTCGGTCTCTCTCAATTCCTTTTTAAAATTGAATAAATGAATGAGTTCAATTCATGAACCCAATACAATTTTTTGCTTGGAACCTATATGACCTACCTCAAAAGCCGTCACCCGTCATAGTATGGTATTTTAAAAAAATCAAAAAAGCATGTAACCGGGTAAAATACTGCCATTTCTATTACTTAACTTATCTTAGAAAACTGGAATTCAAATTTGAATGAAATTTAGAATAATTTCTTTGCGGAGGCCCAGCACCAACAAGAGGCCCAACAACACTTTGACATGATGAAGATGCACAATGGAAATGGTAATTCCGGCAAATATGCAACCAACGGACACCTACCAGACAATGACACAAATTTCCAAGGCCAACAACAGATGGCTGTTAGTTCACCTTCCGGTAAATAATTTTCAAACAAATATCAAAAAATATGTTCGGGTAACAAAATGCGTTTTTAAAGTAATCAATCAAATTATCAATTTTTGTTCTCTCCAAACGTCTGAATACAAGTTTTAAAAAACTTGTACGTGACAAGGAGTTACGAGTCAGTCGGATTTTTTGATAAAAAGATCTATTATCTTGTCAAACACAATGATAAAACTTGCAATTTAGTTAGTTCAACGGCCGATCTGAATGGCGGTATGACAAACGGACCAGTACAAAATGGAATGAAGGTTAGTTTATTGCCAAATAGTGTTTTGATATTTTCAAAATATAACAGCAACCGTATTGTGGCTTCTTCGACGGCGGTTTTCCCCAACAACAACAGATGGATCCTGCAGCTTTTAATGGCCAACGCCAGCAGCAGAACAATATGAACTTTAACAGCGAAATTGCTGCGCAACAACAGCATGCACATGCAATGATGATGAGACAACATGCGCCTTCCCAACAACAACCAGCACAATTTTGTGCAATGAACGGACAGATGATGATGAATGGCGGTGGCCAATACGCCGGCGGTGGACCCATGCGTTTTCCGCCTCCGCCGATGATGGGTTCACCGATAGCAACAGTACCGCCGAGGCGCACCTTTCTGTTCAATTCTGAAATGGCCAATAAGGCGGTCCAATGCATGGGACAACACTTTGTGGAGGACATGGCCTTTTGGCACTTGAAATATTGCGCGCTGACTCCCTCAACATCTCGCGGCGGCCCCTTCGAACAACAACAAAGGCTTATGAACAACACCGGCAACAACAAGTCGTGCCGAAGTCCGGCACCAACACAAAACAATGCCCGCGGTGTCAAGCGGAAGGCATCAGCCCAAACTACGTCAGGTGAACAACCCCACTCGATGAGCTTGTCACCGCACGATGCACGCTCTTCATACACGCCAGTCAGCAATCCGCAATCAGTGCCCATTACTCCGATGAACCATCTCGACCAACCGCAACAACACAATAATGTCCAGAACGAATTGTGTGATTCATCTACAAATGGGTAATTTTTTCGATATTGAAGAAAGAAAAATAAATAAATTTTAGAAGGTTCGAGTATTCTAAAAATAATTGGTCCAACGAGACCGACACCCAATCCATTTTTGAGGGGATCTATGGGACGGGTCCTGTTTTTAGTCGTGGTTTAGACATATTAGAATGTTCGAATATTCTAATAAACATTTCTAAATAATAATTTTTAGTGATAGTGAAATGTTCCGAAGGCCACCACTAAACGGAGTGATGCCCAATTATTTTCAAAATATGTCTTTTGGACAGCAAATGGAAGAAAATCCACTAAAGTAAGTTTTGATATTGAGATTAGAAAAATCATCGGACTAAAATAAAAATAATTTTAGAAAAATGGAAATAATGACCAGTAAGACACTGAACGAACCCTCGAGCAGTAGAATGCTCAGAGTCAGCACTGATGAAGATGTGCAGCAACAACAATCAGCCGGAGCTGCAGACATTTCAAAGTATTTTTTGCATATTTTGAACAAATCGCCTTAATATTTTTCCAAAGATACTTTAATTAATTTAGACAAGAAAAGATGCGCAAACTACAAGAAATTGAGAAATCTCTGTTACCATTTGCGGATACTTCGCCTTCCTATTCTCATCCACCAGCGTTTACTGATCCCAGTCATTTTCGGCCGCCCTTTTTTTCTACTCCCGGACAGATGATGTACCTTTTTTGTGGAACTTTGGATTTTATCTGAACTTTGGATTTATTAAGGCAACCATCGCAGTTCGCCGCACTGCGTCCCATGATGGGTGCTTTCCCGCCACAAGGCCCACCCCACTTGGGGATGCCAATGATGAATTCGAATCAGCAACAACAGCAGCAACAAATGTGCGGTGGTGCTATGATCGACCAACAGCACGCCGGGCAAATGCCGATACAGAGCGGTGAGTATTGTGAGATGGCCTGAATCCCGTTCCAAAATAGCATTTCTTCGCCTTAAAATTTTGTTTTTCATTATGTGCTAAAATGCATATTTTTTGCTCAAAGCCGAAAATACCCCTTTAAAGCGAACCCTTTAATGGAATGCATGCCCTTAAAAATTAGACATCGTAAAAAAGGCAGTGAAATTTTTTAATGAAATATCTGGATTGCAATTGTCCCCTATGATTTTACGTTTATTTTCAGGCATGGTGCCACCAGATTCTGTTCTCCACCACCAACAACAACAACAACAATGGTTACCGCAATCTTAGCCTAGCAATTATTTACTTTTGAAAAACACCACAACCAGCCACTCAATCAAAGAACTCAACAATACTCTGACTGTGCAACGATATTTATATTTCACTCTTCACATTGTACATTTTGCATCTTACTACTCAATAATTAGGTAATAATCAAGGAAGCATTTCGAAACGAAAATTTGGTCTGATATTTTTAATTTTGAGTTTTGAGAAAAAAAAGCCACAGCTTCGCCTTGGCCTATTCCAATTCTCACCCACCCCTTGCTTCTCATGGTGTACATTTGTGGGCGATGGCTATAAACCTATAACATTAAGAAAACCGGAAAAAACTAAATTGATGTAATATTTAAACATCCAAATTGAGTAATTGTACCTAGCTTACCGTTTATATTTATAAAAGACAGTAGGGGTTGGTCGAAATCTTTCTTTCGAATTTCAAAGTTTTAGTTCGGTTTCGAAAAGTGAAATTTCACTAATAAGTTTTTTTCGAGAGTTTTGGGTTGACTGGAAAAATTTTCCAAAAGAGTATTTGCTAAGGTTTATGCCTGATAAATTTCTCTGAGGTGCTATCGCCCTTACCTATTGTAATTTAAGACTAAAAATTTGAAGAAAAAAAAATCCCGCCTACGAAAACCCTTTCGTTTCGATAGTTTGAGCTTTTATAATTTTGGTTTCGTATTTCGGGAAAATTTCCCTTCCCACCATGCAACACATTTTGGTCAAAATTGGTGCACTCATCCCCCATCCATCCGCCAATTCTCGTTCATTGTTTCCCTCCAATGATTTCCCATGGACTGTGCCTTTTCGTCCCTCCCATTCCTTGCTAATATAACTTATTATTGCCGTTCATTACAATGAGTTTATAATGCACTTTTACTTCACCATCATTATTATCCATACAGCTTACAAAATACGCAAAATTTCCAAGATTTTGAATTGATTGATTGATATTATCTCGTAGTTTTTTTTGCTTTGATAAACCATATCGCAACGTGTTGCGGCCCATTTCTTAAATCTTTTTATAATAAAAAGTTAAAAAATGGCGTTAAATTTTGTTCTAATTTGGCCAATTATCAATTATGGAATTACTGCAACCAAAAAATAGATTTATGGCCAACTTTTTCAGAATAGATAAATTTTTAACTTTTAAAACCACAATAACCTGTTTAACAGAATGCTTTATTTGGAGTCTGGATCAAATCAATTTTTTACTTTAATTCATTTGGATTCCGTTTTACCTAAACTTTCCAAATGAATGTGCAAATGGGATAAATCGATAGAAACGTTCAGATTCTCTAGTTTTGTCCAACCATCTTTATCACTTCATAAAAACAATGGATCCGAAACAGACAGCGGTGGAACAAGCCAACTAAACGGCGAGAAACTTGGCTAATAATCGACGCTACAGAGAGAGCTTTAAATTAGCTTATTTTTCACAATTTTTGCGATATTGAAATTGCCAATATTTGTGATAGACTTGAATATATAATTTTTATGCGAAGTTGACAGCTACTACCAAGTTCAACGCCATCTCCAGCAAATGATCAATGCGAACAAAATATCTTTTAAACCTGCAAAACTGGACAAATCTCAAGATTGATCATCATCATCATGTAATAAATTAGACGCTTCCAGCACGATTCTCGCGTTCTTCTGCGCCTTTCTTCGCATTTTCTTCAAACTTTTCCAACAGTTTGTCTGCCACCGACTTCTGCATAAATATCCATTTGTTAGTTTTTCGGGTTTGTCTAACCTTCTGTCCGCTCTCCTCTGCACCACCACCAACTTCCTCCACCAACATCACATCGTCGTCCTTCTCTTTGCTCTCCTTCGTCTTTTCTTTCTCCTCTTTCTTTGGCGGCGGCGGTGGGAATATTTTCTCGACCACTCCGATCACTCGTTCGCTGTAACGCTTACAATCCTGCAGCGAACTCTTCATGGTGGCATTGTCCTCTTGCTCCTTCTGAAAATTGACAAGGTCTACATATTTATTGCAGGGGTGGGTCGAAAGCGATTTTTTTCAAAATCGAAATTAATCGAAATTTTTTTAAAATTCGAAATCGAAAGAAAACATCGAGAAACAAAACCCCGTTTTGCCCCCTCAGTAAAAAACCAAAACCCCGTTTTGGTTTTTGGTTGAAAAAAGTCCGGGTTTCGGGTTACCGTTACAAGCCTGTTATGCATTGTCTAGAAATTAGATGAGAATACAATCGGAGGCGCGAAAAATTTGGCATTTTTGGACAAAAAATGGGCTATTTCCTTTAAATTTTCATGAAATTTTTTAAAAATTTCCTAAAAATTTTGCCATTCTTAAGGGTGTATTTTTGGCTCTTTCGAAAAAATTTCGATGAAATTTAACTTTTCGAAATCGAAAGAAAACATCGAAATCGAAACGTTTCGAGCCACCACTTTAACTTTTCGAAATCGAAAGAAAACATCGAAATCGAAACGTTTCGAGCCACCCCTGCTTTATTGGCTAATTCATTTTTTGTAGTAGTCGACCTTAAGATGCTTCTCAGTGTCGTGCAACTTTTTCTTATAACGGTCCAGATCCTCCTCAAGGCGTCGTTTCTTCTTTTCCAAATAATCACGTTGTTCCTTGGTCGAATCTATGAATGATTATTATTTCTTTTATATCATCTACTAGCAGACTATCGGGTTTGAGTGGTACGTATTTAAAATTTAAAATGTCTGCTTTACTTTTGCAATTTTATGCTATACTCAGGGACGTAGCTGATTACGGGCACTGCGGGGCACGTGCCCCCCCCCCATTCGAAAAAAATCGGAAAAATTTTCCCGCCGAAGGCGGGAAAAGGGGGAATTTTTCTGTGAAAAATGTTAAATTTATTTGTTTAATTATTTGTTTTTGTGCTTAAATTAATCAAAAAAATTCCCGGCGGCGCCTATCGGCACCGCCGGACCCTAATTTCTGAACAATAAATTAAAATTGTTGAATTATTCTTTAATTATTCTTGGCATAAGTATAAATTTGGATGTTTTATCCTTTTGGAATCATTATACGACAGAAATATTTGTAACTATTGCAAAAAAAAACAATTTTTTTTGGTGCCCCCCCCCATTCCGTAATTTTACAATGGCAGTGCCCCCCGCCATTGCGATTTTTTTTAAAAGTGCCCCACCCCATCCCAAAATCCTGGCTACGTCCTTGGCTATACTTACTCAATTGAAGCTCCAATTGGTCGTTTTTGTCAATCACTTCCTGTCGTTCCTTCTCCAGAGTGGATTGGTGCTCAATGCTCTGTTTGATGTTGACCATAGCACCTTATATTTTGGACAAAAAATCTAATTCTGGCAAAAACTTCCATAAAGTTGGCCAAGTCCGAAATTTGAATGAAGCTGTATAATATCCTGAAATATTTACCTTCGAAGTACACAATTCCGGTTTCATTGACAGTTTTCGGGACAGTGTCATTCGTTTGACAAATGTTTTCCATGGCATCGACCAATGATTTATGACCTTCGAAATATTAAAATTAATTTAACTTTTCTTTAAACTAACCTTTGGCATGTTCAGCATAACTTTGGTAAAGATTCTCATATGATAGCGTCGGAGCATACTTCAAAATTCCCTTAAAACCCCAAGGTATCCATCCAAAAAATTATAAACAAACCTCTTTATCAACCCATTTGTCGACGAAATCGCGATAATTTATGCGCTCTTTGGAAGATAATTTCTTCACCAAATGTTGCACATCCCATCTGGACAGATCAAGTCCTGTAGAATGGATTATGTCCTCAAGATCTTTGTCGATAATGTATCTGAAAAACAAACAAACAAAAAAATTGCTAAAGAAAAATTATTGCAATGCAAACCCGCAAATGTTTGAATCGAAATGGGTGAATGCCATAAAAGCCTAAATTATAGCATCACAATTAGCATAAACACATTAATTAAAACGGTTCATTTCACCAAATGGTTAACAGTATATACAGACCAAAATGTATAAAAACAACCTCAAAATTATTGACCAGCGCCTTGAAATTTGTGCGCAAGTCCACATTGCTAACTGGCGATTTTGACTTTTCCTCTTCCTTATCCTTCTTTCCGCCCTCATCCAGCACAACAACATCGTCATCTTTGCACGCCTCGGATAGTGCTTCATTGCGTTTCTTCTTCTCCACTTCCCGGTCCAACGATGTTGCAACGGTGTGATACACAACGAAGGCACTCGACCGGTCAAATGCCTCCTTCAGCGCTTCCGCGAACAGGAAAACCTTAAGATTGCTATTAGGTTATGAATTGAGTAAAAATCCAATCTTTAAATTTTCTTAATCAGTCATCATAATTGTTGGATGATTTCCACTCATGAGGTGAATAGTGGATAGTGTTTAGTGTCCTCCCGTTTTAAGAAGTTTTAGAAATGGTATCCATATCAACGGGACCTAGGAACTCTTTTATAATGTTAAGCAAATATTTAAAATTTTGTATTTGAAGAAAGAAGCTATGGTCCAAATATTCGAAAAACCAGAACACTTTTAATGATACTGTGTTGGTAGTTAAACAAAAAAAAACCTCAAAGGAAGCTTCCTTGTTGTCATGTTCCTGAAGTTGAAGTGGCATTAATTAAGTGATTTTTCGAATATATACCTTGCTGTAATCCAACAACGAGTGCAGTGACATGAGCTTACAATCAAATTTCCCTGATTTTGCTGTTTTGCTTGGATAGACAAAAATTCCCGACTCATTCTTCGGAATTAGACCATAATGACGCTCTAATGCGGCTTTTTTCTCTTTCTTTTCCTTTTCCTATAAAAAATAACTCATATAAGTAATTGTGCTAAAATGTTTAAAAACTGACAAATTTTTCTTTGCACTTTTCCACTTCCTGACGCTCTTTTTCGGCCTTTTCCTGAGCCTGTTTTTCTTCCTCTTTCTTGTCTTCTTCAGTCTTTTCACCCTAAATTTTAAAATTGGTATTAATGTTAACCAAAAGATGAAAAGGAGGATAAATCATGAATCAGTTTTTGGAAATTAATTAGTTACAATAAGACGCTAACAACTTTTTTCTAGTTTAATTTTTTAATCACCTAAAAATCAAATAGATTCGTGATTCATCCTCCTTTTCATCTTTTGGTTAAAATTACATGCAAAATATTTTCCAAATTTTGCACAATAGAAAATAAAACATATATACCACCACTTCATCCGTCTCCATCAGCTCAATGAGTTCTTCCTTGATTTGGACAACAATGCTTTCCTTCTCTCCCTTTGCCTCTTGTTGCTCGTTTGCTTCTGCTTCATCTTCAGCCGGTTTTGGCGGTTCGGCTTCGGTTGTCTCTTCGGCTTTATCAGCTACTTCTTCTGCTTCTTCGCCTGCACTTTCTGTCTTTTCTTTCTCTATGGCTTCTTGTAAGCGTTGCATCAAAATGTTCTTGACACCCTTCGATTCGAGTTGGCGCGCTTCAAGTTCTTCACGCAACTCAGCCACCTAATGAAAACATAAATAAGAGCATAATTTAAACCAATATTAAAAAAGATAAAAGCTAAAACTACAATTTAGTAAAATTTAATAACCTTCATAGCTTTGATATTTTGTTCAAGAATTGACCAATGGGTCTTTCCATCCTTCTTGTTAGTAACAGCCGCAATAATTTCTTGGCCTTCATCCGCTAGCGGTTCAGATTGTGCAGCGTTATTTTGTCCATTGTCAGTCTAAAACAATAGTTTATACTCCTCTCAAATTATTCTTTTATCATTATTTTCCGCTATATCAAATTTTAAAGCACAATTTGGCATGGAATTCAAAATTCAGTGAATCTTGAGGAAAAGAGGCTCTATTTTAAATTGCAATGCTATAAGGTAATATTGATATTGGATAGCAGCAGAAACACCCTTCGGCAACTCCCTGTGGCTGTGCGACTTTGAGTAGACACATTTTGGGGGACCTATTTGTGTGTTCTATGGGAAAGCACCTCAGCAGCAGGTGGTTCTGTGCTTTCAGCCTGATGAACACTATCATCAGACTGAGGTGCTGCTTGTTGAGTTGCTTCATCAGCGCGCTTTTCCTGCTGTTCTCCCTGCTCATCAGTGGCAACAATTGTTGTGCCATTACTTTCATCAGCGCCAACCGATGCCGCCACCAATTCGTCCGAACTTTTCTCTTTACTCTTTTCTTGATTTGGTGATATGAACTCCTCCGCATCGATGACTGACAATTTTGCTGCCAATTGGTCTTGGAGGGCTTGTTCCGCCTGGCGGTATTGGTCTTCGCTGATCTGAAAGTCAGGAACACTGCTGGTGTCGGGCAACAACAGCACGCACGAGTCAACGCGACTACGCTCGGGTCGAAAGTAATGCAAATGGAGCATCTTGTACCTGGATCAGAGAGTTAAAGAGTTGCTGGCACCAACACAATGAATAAAAACAAAAAATGTAAATGAAACAACACAGCATTTGTACAGGGATATTGTATTATAGCTTGTACACGATCAAACACAATAGATGAAGAAGATAGAACTTCTCAAGAATTGAATCGTAGACTCATTTTGACATAGGTCTTTGTTATAGACATTTTAGAGAAACAAACAACTTACCACTTCGCACAAGCAGACAAGTTTACGCCAGTCAGGTCACGAGTTGTTCTAATCGCAGTTCGAACAATTGTTTGCGGATCAAGCGGATTCTCGCCGTCCAGCGACGGAGACCAAGCACCTCCAATGCACATCAATTCTCCTTTCCCTCGATATCCTAAATTTTATTGGTGTTATGCTTGTGGATGATTTCACACATAAACTAACCGACTAAAAGTTGAATATTCTTTGATAACGGTTGCGTTTCTGCGGACTCGTCAATACTCCCGTCTGGCATAAGTCCGCTAAGCTTACGACGCAATGCGGAAAGTCCGGGATGTGAAATGAGCAAAACCTTTATAAAATAAATTTGGGAGTTGTCGAGTGGTTTTTGGTTCCATTGGTTTAAGTGTATTTTAAAGAAAAATGGGAATTTTCAAAAATGTTTATTCCATTTTTAAAACTTCTTTTTTTTCTCATTTCGGACTGTCAATGTATACCTTCACAACAAAACGATTGTCAACATCAGATGGATTCTCCGTTGGCAATTGCTCTCCCTCGCCCAGTGGCACATCCACATCCTTATGAAGCACATGAAAATTTATCGGATGGGGTGAAAAGTTCAGCGGTGTCTCAAGTTTGATGGAATTGATCCAATCAAATTTGGACTGGATAAAATCCGATGGTATGTAGAGATTGGTATACCGCTTGCGTAATTCGGCGTACTTCAGGTTCCCACTTAATTAGTTATATAATTAAGCATTTTTTTGAAAAAGCATAAATAGTTTAATACCTGTGTAATGCCTGTTTTGGAACATTGCAGAAATAACGCGGAATGATGCGCTGACGTCGACGTGGCGGAGAAGCGGTGTCCCGCTTGCTCGAATGCGGAGAGCGAGCACGCATCGATTCGCGGTCGCGTTCCCGACTGTCAACAACCTCATTTCGAACATCACGCTCTCGCTTTGTGCCCGTAGACTCCTGCTGACGACGTACAGGCTGCGGACTTCTACGCGCAGGCGGCGGAGAACGCTGACGCGACTGAGATTGAGGACGTCTTGCTAAAATTGTGGAATGTTTTACTATTTTGTTTTTTAAACATACGAGCTGGTGGTTCCCTGTGAATTGGTGGCATTTGTCGTCTCGGTTCACGAGCCAATTCATCGCGTGGTACACGGTCGCCCCATCGACTTGATGTGCCATTTTGCTGTTGTTGCTGACTTTGGCGGTTTTGTTGGTGGGACTGATAATGTTGTGGCTGTTGCTGTGGAGCCGGTTCCTATGTATGTTTTGAAGAATAATCAACCAATTTATTCAGCAACAAAAAAACCTGTCGAAATTCTGCCACATTCTGTTGAACTTTCTCAATTGATCGCGCATTCCATTTAAATGGCATCGATGGGTTGTAATTTGCTTCAACCATCACCCGATCACCAACTCTCGGCACCGCACCTCTGATCACACTATAAACAATACAAGTTTTAGCAAAAAAAGGAATTCAATAATTCAAGCTTTTTTGCTCTTCCGCAAGTAAAAATATTTTTATTCCTCTTTGTCGGACCTAAATCTGGGACTTAATTGCACTGATTGTAATGTAATGAAAACTCTCTCTCTCTCTTGGAGTTTAGAATTGCGGATATTAGTGTCATAGCATCAGCGCCATACTTTGTTTGAAAGAAGACATCCTCGTCAACAAAGCCATATGTCTCCATCAATTTTGTGACCACCCCGATGAATGTTCGCTGTGAACGGTTTGGTTGTGCGGGCGCAGAACGTTGTTGCTGTTGTTGCGTTTGAATTTGCTGGTGGGGAAGCATCTGACGTTGTGCTTGTGCAAGCACCGTGTTCATGTTGGTAAAAGCCGCTTGATTAACCAGCAAGCCAGAATTGAGAGACATTCCCGGAAGCGATGAAAAAGCCTGACCGGCGGTTGCCAAGCCGAGTTGACTTGTGAACAAATTTGGGTTGAGTTGCTGGGGCTGCGATGCACCTAAATATTGCAATAAAAATTTAGTTATTTTGGAAAAAATCCTAATCTACAATCTCAGGGTCATCGCAAAGCGAATGAGTTAAGTACAAAATTAAAAAAGCCCGTTATTTGATGAGTATTATGTTAAAATTAACTTTTGATTAATGAAGCTTTGTTATTTCCCAAAGAATTTTTTGCACGCCTCTCCCCCAACCATTCATTTGATACGTGTTGTTAAACTCCAAAATTCGAATTGTCTGATTATAAAATACAAACCTTGAGGTCGAGCCCAAGAACCTGGCTTCTGTCCGAATGACATATTTTAAAATTAAAATTATGATCTTAATTAATAAATTGAATATGCTTAACATTAACAACATAAAATACATACACTAAAAGTAATAAAATTTATGGCTTACTCAATTTATGGCTTTTTTATTTGCATTTAATTAAGTTTATTGTTATTGGTTTTAAATTAAATGGTCGAATAAAAGTCCGCCACCGCCTAAAGCCCTAATATGAGAATGTACACGGTACTAATCGGCCTTATACTTTATATGCAAAAAGGTCCTTAATCAAAATTGTGCAAAACCAAGAGGGGCCCTTTTGTTTTGAAAAAATATCCTAAAATGCATTAAAATAAATCCAACGCACAAAAACGCATAAAAAGGCAATTTTGAGGCAAAAAACGGTAAAAAATTTGGACAAAAAGTTGATTAAGGAGCTATTTACGTATAATAGTGTCCACACACAGCCCACTAATCTATTATCTATGTATTAATTAACGGGGGGAAGCAAAATGAAAATTTTCAAGTGCATTATAAACGGTCTAAAATGAATAAAAACGGTTAGGGCCATACTAGCGCTGATCAAAGAGTGAGAAACCATCTAAAT
>JAQIYK010000511.1:0-13739 GCA_034700465.1 Rotylenchus robustus
CCCACCTCTGACCCCCCCCCTTGCCGACGTATGTAACTAAGTCATTCGTACAATTGAATTAAAAAGGTGATTCGTACGATTCCCAATTTTTCCTTCATTTTTTCTTTGAACCCGGCCGCCTACGAATGACCCGCCATAACCCCCTAATGACAAATGAGACCTCCCTTGTTTATGTATGTTACACACTTTGAAAGCCCTCCGTCTATTCAAGTTAACAGGCCTATTCGCTCGATAAATTAAAAAAATCTACCAGTTCTGAGAGTCATCGAAGCTGCCCTAAAAGTAACCATTGTTTGTGTTGTATAAACATATACTGCCACGGTTAAAATGCAAACCATTGGTCTTTTAGAATATCCAGACATATGGCGCCTGTTTGTGAGCTTATGTTGGGATGCCAGATTCGTGTGGTGAATTTAACCTAAAAATTCTTATAGCTCAAAATAATACCATTTTGAAAAGAAAACCCCTGGAGGCTTGAACGGGTATTCATTCGGGATTCTTATATCCTTAACACAATAAACATTTTGAAATCGCTTATTGCTACGATACTATCAAAGTAAAAATACCAGAATGAATATGCCATCTTCATAAGGACTGTCTTAATTGAAGTTTTACGTAGGTACAATAAATTAGTTTTTCAGACCTGGTGGTCCCTTGATCTTTCCAATTATTTCCGACAATGTTTCATTCAATGGTTCGATGGTAACTCCATTTTCTTGCAACTAAAAGGAACACATTAAAAAAGTCGCAAACAAAGACAAACCTCTTTGCACAAAATGATTTCCTTGCACTCCTTTTGTATCCTTATGAACCCAATGTTTGCCATTGTTTGATATTCGTAAGTAGTAATAAATCTGGTACTAGCCTATTAACGGGGGGGCAGTCTAATATTATAGGGGGGGGGGGCAAAACAAAATTTATTTAAGTGCACTGCAAACGGTCAGAAAACCCCTAAAACTGCCAAAAAAACACCTCAAATGTGCTTAAAAATGGTTTAAAACCACTTTTAAGTTGTTTAAACCCATTAAAAATCCAGAAAATTTTCGATTTTTAGCGAAAAATGCTCAAAAATGGTTTAAAATAGTCATTTTTAAGTAAGCTATTTTCTATTTTGTCATTATTTTTGCGATTTTGTGTGTGGTGGAAATGGCATTTTTCACGGTTTTTGAGGGTTGTTTGGTTCAATTTTGGGCCAAAAATCGATTATTTTGATTTTTTAAGGCTCAAAAGTGGTTTTAAGTTTTAAACCTCTTTTTAGTGGTTTAAAACCCTTTTTAAGCACATTTTAGTACATTTTAGACCGTTTGCAGGTATAAAAAAACATAGAAAAAATTGGTTTTGCGCCCCCCCCTATAATAGACTGCCCCCCCCGTTAATAGGCTAGTACCATAAATCTAAAGGTTTAGTTGTACGAATTTAAGTAACAAACACCATCCATCCACTCTTTTATTAATGCACGCCACTTTTTTCTCCCGACAAAATTACTTTTTTTCTCGAAAACTTTTTCATCCCGACAGAATCGACTTCTTTTTCCCGAAAATTTTATGTAAAAATTTGCAAAAAAATTCCGGTGTAAAATTCCATTTTTACAATTTTTCGAAATTCATTTTTTGAAAAAGAATCGATTTTAAGTAAAAATTAAGTTTTCGGAAAATAAGAGCCGATTTTAACTAAAAAACTGGAGTTTTCGGGAAAAAAGAAGTCGATTTGCCGTGAAAAAAGTTTTCGGGAAAAAAAGTATTTTTATCGGGAGAAAAAAGTTTATCTACTCTTTATTAATTGAGTAGTGTCACTGTCACTGCACTTCAACGAAGGGAAAAATAAGCTGACGTTCTAACATCATTTTGCGTTCGTGTGTTATTTCTCCTTCCTCTTTTTCTCTCCCTTTCTCTTATAAATCACACACTATTTCGTCAGTCGAAAATGGTCAGCGAGCCCCTAGACATCAAATCATGGATTATAAAAATTCCAGATAGATATATTTATCAAAAACACTTTGAAATTTATGGAAATTATGATGGAATGTGATTTTCTAGTAATTCCGATTAGTTACTACATAGTAAGTTACTGCGGGATCTGAGGCGTCCATCTTTTTCCCTACACTGTCTGTCATGCACTCTATCGTTTTTGTCACTGTCTGCCATACGTGTAGGGCTGTCCAAAGTACGCTAAGTAAGCTGAAGTACGCTGGCAGAGAAAAAAAGACAAAGTACGCCGAAGAACCGCGAAGTACGCTCAAAATTTTGCTCAATTTTCTTCTTGTTTATATAGACAGAGAAAGAGAAACAGAAAAAGAGTGTACCTTTTTCAACGCTGTGTTCTTTGCCCGAAAGAAAAGACGAAATAGTACAGGGAAAAGAGAAAAAAATGACGAAATAGTATTAGCTGAAGAATTACCGCGAAGTACGCTGAAAACGAGATAGTACGCAGCTTACTTCGCGTTACTTCGTCCCTTCCCAGCCTACTTTGTCCAGCCCTAGCTACTACTGTATGTGGAAAACATTGGAAATTTAAAAAACCGCATGGAAGGAAGTAATCACTTTACCATTTTAAACTAATTGGCGTTCTGTTTTTCGCTTTAAAGTGCTTTACTGAAAGTTTTGTTTGGATAAACAGTTTGCGGCGAAAAGAGGTGTAATGTGTTTCAAGCATTTTCAAGGATTTTAAATCTTGGAGCAAAAAATTAGAAAACTAAAGGGTGTTAGGCCCCCTTTGTTTTGAAAAGTGCACCCAAACCATACAAATGCCCTCTTCAGCTTCCCTCACCTTTGACGGAGGATGCTAACTGTGGATCCATTGTGGACAGAGCCGTTGAAGTGCTTTTGCCGGTCACCGATGAATGCAACTTGTAAGGCAGAGCTGAGAGGAACAAATTTCAGAAATTTGACGCAATATTTGACCCGTTGCCTGACTTGCGCCAAACAGTGTGCTCATTGTAGCACTTGCAGATGAGTTGTTGTCGTTGGCGTACTGTTGTTGTTGTTGACCACTTCTGCAATTAATTACATACCATCTTTTTGAGGAAGGGTTGCAAGTTGACAATTTTCAGAATTAAGTTCAATCGGAAATCTGTTAATTTCTTGTAATATATATAGTTTATTCCAAAGGGTTTATGTAGAATCGAGTCCCAATATTGCAAAAATTTAAAAACGGGATTTCTTTCTTTCTTTTCAACAAAGAATCACAATTATTTAATGTTGTGCTCGAACCTGTTGGTGTTGGTGAATGTTGCCAAATGGTTGTGGTGGTGATGTGCCGCAGAGGACTGGACAGTGCCGCCGTAGTGTCCGTACATAAGTCCCTGCGCGGTGTTCGACATTCCCATACCATAGAGGCCGTTGGGTGCAAAGCCCATGAATGGATTCAGCGAGGCAGCCGCCGCGGCCACCATCGCTGACGAGTGAGAAGCTGAATTTAGTTTGAGAAGGAGAAGGAAGACACAGATACAATCCGACCTAGAATTCAGAACGGAGAATGCCATCCCGTAAAAGGACACTGTGAGAAAGCAAAGGGCGAAAACGAGGAAAAGGAAAATTCAAAAAATTATGTATTCATGGAATTCATTGGAGAATTCATTCGATCGAATGTTGGGAGTTAAAAAATACTAAAAAAAACTATTTAAAAAACTAAACATTGTGTTTTTCAAAAAAGATTTTATGTATTCCAACCCAACCGTGTGCTACGGAGCTAGAGCTAGTCAACATGAACGGGTTGGCGCATCCGAAGACTGACTGCTGCTGTGTTTGTGCGGCGAAGGGACCGTTGTCGCCAGTGATGGGCCCAGCCGGCACACAATAACCACCCGTTGTCGATTGTTGTCCCCCACTGCTCGGCCCGTCGAAGCTCATCCGGCGTCTTAACAAATGAAATCAAATAAAATTTCATTTTCAAATCAAAAAATCAAATTTTTATCAAATCAAAAGAATTGGGCGATCAAATAAGCTTGGATTTCTGGTGGGGATTGGCCGACGACGAAGTAACAACAGTGACACCCTCGCCCAACCGTTGGTTTGATTAAACTAAATGCTTTGTTTGGGCTCACCACCATCCCATCCCCGACAAATTTGGGGATGGGACCGCTGCAAATCCAATTTGTCGCTAATTTGTGTGTTTCTCCCGCGGGGTCAACGCCCACCACTTACCAATGGGCCGATTCCGCCAATACGAATAATTTGTGCCATCTTTTGCTGCTCCACCACCACACTGTGAAGGGATGGATGGATGGATGGAGGAAGATGGGTGGGGTGGAGGGGGTGGAGGGGGGGGTGGGCATTGGGCAACAAAGTGTCGCCCTTTTTGGCTCACTGGCAAATTGACGTACCGTACTGTACCTATCCCTTCCTTTCCATCCTCCCCCCTCCCTCCTCCCGCACTTCACACACATTGGGCACATTGTTTGTTACCCGGGTGGGGTGAGGGATCCCCCCCCCGGGGACGGGGGGGTGATCCCCGTGTTTTTTTGAAAAATACGTGGACCCCGTCCCCGCGGGGAGAGGAAGCTCGAGGACGGAGTGCGGGGAGACCGGGGGGGGGGGGACGAAAAATGCACTGGTAAGAATGAGAAAATTTTTGATTTTTTTCAAAATTTTGACCAGATTTTGTCACTTTTTGTCGAAAATTATCGCCAAAATGTTCTAATTCACTACGTTGGCTAACTATTTTAACTAAAAAAGCATTTTTGGCGAAAAATTGGAAAAAGTACAATTTGGACAAATTTTGAGCTAAAAATGTTTTTCCTTGTTTTTTGTCCCCGTCCCCGGGGACGGGGAAATCCCCGTATTTCAAACCGCGGGGACGGGGATGGCGGGCTCGGGGTCGGGGACCTCCCCCCCCCCGTGAACAACCCTAATCGAAACTGATATTTTTGTGTATTGATATTTTTGAAAAAGTCAAATTATTTTAGTTTTCAGCCTAATTTTTGCAGAAAATTTTTAGTCGAAAAATTTAAAAAATGCTATTTGTTGAGGAACTTTGTTATAGTAATTTGATTGGGTAGTTCATCAGTTGATCGCATTTTACATAACCGCACTGGACAAAATTCGGCAATTATTGAGCTGTGCCACCATTTGCTCCTGCCGTGCCTGTCCCATTATTGGTGAAGCGGACCATTGGGAAGGGTACCGAACGACCGAACACATGGCCAAATCGATGATGGCATTGATCGCAAACCCAAGGGGCACTCAATGTAAGAAAAACGGAGGCGAGAATAGCCAGAAAAGAACACAGAATCACGAAGCCGGGGCCCACACAGTGGGTTGGCCTAAAAAGATGTCAAAAATCGATCGAACATAAAGAAAAAATCAATAAAAAAAATCGATCGAATCAGTGCTAACAGATAAATCGATAATTTAATTTGTTGCACAAACTTTGGCGGCAACGATTGTATGGTTGAGTGACGGTCAACGATCATTGCGCGGAGTCCATCCAAAATCAGGCGAACCCACATGATATAGTTACGCTCTCGAAGCCAGTGCATCTGTGAAACATTTAATGGAACTATATTGTGTATTATACCTATATTACTTTATATTTTTATTCAATTTATTATGCCATTTTTAGCTTCTACTCGTGATATATTCATTACCGTATTTCCTCTAATAGAACCTCTCCCCCCCCCCCCATTTGAACCCCCCCTCTCCGAGGGGTATTGAAAAATAGAGTCCCCCTCACCATTTGAACATAAGGGACGTATTCTATATTTATGAAAATGTTGGCAATGTGTCATATTTTTAATCATATTCGTTATTTATATGATTAAAATATATGGATGTTATTCATTACGCAAAAACTCATTCAATTCATGCTACCAGCAGCATTACAAGGTTACCTAACCGGAAAACAATTAAACTTTGGTTCTATTTTCAAATTTCTAGAGAAAATCGCACATTTTTGATTAAAAAATCCATGAAAAATAGAACCCCCCTCCATTTGAACCCCCATTCAATAGAGCCTCCGGGGGGGGGGGTGTTGAAAAATAGAACCACAGTGGGGGCATCGGGCATGAAAATAAGAGGGGAGCAAAATCAAAATTTGTTTAAGTACACTGTAAACGGTCAGAAAAGCTCTAAAACGGTCAGAAATGACCTCTAATAATATGCTTAAAAATGCGTGAAAACATTATTTTAAAATTTAACATTTTCTCAAAATTTTCAAAAAATTTCAATTTTTAGCCGAAAATGCTCAAAAATGTTTAAAATAATTGTATTTTAAGCATTTTTCGTGATTTAGTGTGTCGAAACGGTAAAATCTGGCCATTTACATTTTTGGGGGTTGCTTGTTAAATTCCAAGCAAAAAACCGAATTTTTTCGAATTTTTAAAAACTCAAAAAGTGGTTTTAAACCTTTTTTATGTGTTTAAACCACATTTGATTCCGACCGTTTTAGGGCTTTTCTAACCGTTTACAGTGCACTTAAAAATGTTCGATTTTGCCCCCCCCCCCTCTTTTTCCCTTTTATTTTCATGCCCTCCCCTCTGTTAATTAACAAGTACCCATTATGTATACGGTAGTTGCAAAACAAACAAATTAAAATAATTAAATTGATAAAGAAAAAATAAAATGTTTAATATTTTCTTTCAGAAAGTGTAATTAATTAATGTTTTTTTGCAGTTTTCGTAATAATCGAATCTCGAATATATTTAAAACAAAACAATGCCTCCGTCCAGATCAGATGGTGCAGTTCGTCATCGAACACAGGCGTTGTCATGTAGCGAGTGAAGCGAACCACGGGGTTGGGTTCGACAGACAGAGTCAACATCAGTGCCTGAAAATTTAGATTAAATTGGAACCAAAGGTCAAAATTAGAAAATAACCCAAACAAAAAATATAAATCTATTTGATAAAAAAATAAACAATAGATGAGTAATAAAAAATATATGATAAAAAATCCATAAAATTGCCTTGTTGCACTTGGTATCCAGCTTCCAAATATTCTTCATCAGATCATCCGTGACGTTGAAGTGGGCATTCTTTGGCAATATTTTGTTAAATAAAAATACCAATACATGCATATATTTTATAAAGCATAAATATTATTTAACAGTGTTAGTTATTATTTGGGTATATTTTGTATTTTTTTATAATATATTTTGAGTGAAAAAATAAAAAAATTAATAACCATCCCTAATTTAATCGCAATTCCTTTAAAAACATAGATGAAATCTGAAAAAATCCTGTCTTCGCTTCGTATTTGCAATAATATCCCACAGTTGTTTATTTATTTATTTGTTAACTTTTCATTAATAAATTGGACAAATAAACACTGTACGCATCTGTCCAATAGCATAAAAATTCTTATGGAAACAAAATAGGTACTATAAAATACTACTATAAAATAGTCTAAAAATAAATACATTTAAAAGAAATTTACATAAAAATTTTAATAATTTGGAACACACATTGGTGGCAATTAAATTGCGGGACATTGCCAAACCAACGACCACACCCTGACTTCTGCAACTGCCATCGTCAGAATTGTTCTAAAATATTAATACTTTAATACAATCAAAGTCGAATTTAGACAATGGGAGTAAATATCCTTTTTAAATTAATTTTCGGACAAAATGTATCAAATTCGTTTTTACGAAAAGTGTCTTACGTCAACGTCGGTCTGTTCCTTGAACGCCTTGGTCAGTTCAAGGGCTTCTTGGCGAGACGTTTCATTGAGCAGCGAGTCGGGATCACAAAAGGGGCCGGACGAAGAAATGCCACACTTCCAAAGAGAAGTGTTGAGCATCGGGTTGGGGTAGTCATCCACCATAAAGGTGGCGGATGCGGGGCATGGCCAGAAAATTGAAGGTATTGCGAACAAAAAGAAAAGGAAAAATAACATAGGTATTGTCGGTTTGGGAAGAAAAGATAAAATTTGGACAAATCTAAAAATATTCAACACATTTAACCATTAAAGATATTCCAAGATGGCAATTTTATTTTTTAAAATTAACACTAACAGACAAGGTCAGTCTTATCTGCCAAAAATAATAACTACCTAGTTCCATGTTCCATTTGTGGAGTTAACCCCCATGTTTTTCTAAACAAAAAGTAGGTTTATTAAATTCAAAAATTTATGGTTTCAATTTAAAAAAATTTATATACAAAAATTTATGGGTTTCAATTTTTAAAATATAATATATTTTGTTTGCAATATAATGTACAAATTAAATAAATTATTTTTTTAATAATTAAATTAAATTTTATTAACGTTACCGAAAGAAGGTTCTTTTAATTAAAGATTTATTTTTCATTCACGCGTATTAATTTCCGTTCAAATAAAAAAGTATAAAGTAATAACAATGGCGAGACTCCCTAATTTGTTCCAACATTAATTGGATGGCCCATCACCTTCGGACCAAATCGATCATCATTGGTACTGCCCGTTATTTTTGTTTAAAATAAAAATAACAGGCAACGAATATTTTTTGTATGTTTTTGAGAATAAATGGAAATTAGTAATCTGAAAATGAGACGGAGAGTGAAGAAGAGTTATGTAATTAGAGATCTCATTTTAGACCATTTTGTACAATGTTTAACAATAAAAGCAAATAAATTTAAAAATTGTACAAAATGGCTGAGAATTGTAAAATACAGGCTAAAAATTGTCCCATTGTACAATTTTTACAATTGTTCCATTGTATTGTACTATCTAATTGTGGGAATTGTAATGCCATTAAAATAATAAATAATTGGTACAATCAAAAATAATTTAAAAAAATAAAAATAAATTTATAAAATTAATAATATTAAATAATTATTATAAATTTATAAATAAAAACATATACACATTACATATACATATTACATACACATATTACATTATACACATTACATTCACATCACACACACACATTACATACACATACATATCACATTACATATATTATCACATTACATTTTACATTATTATTACATATTACATATACATATTACATTATTACATATACATATTTTATTTTATATTTATAATATATTATTGATAATATTTTAATATAATTAAATTTTTTAAATAATAAAATAATGATTGGTAATAATTGGTATTGGTTTTCGATACAATTAATGTATCGTACATTGTATTATTTGCAATTGTACATTGTGAATTGTATTGTAAAATTGTCTCAAAATGGCATTTTCTGGTTGCAATTGCAAACAATGTATTACATATATATATTTCATATTTCGAAATTAAAAAATCGACGAGATCCATTTCCAAACGATCAAAGTCAATACCTTCAGAAAAAGTAATAGAAAAAATTGTTTTTCTATATTATAAGGCGTAGTTGTGGAGTCAACGGCGAAAAAATGATTAGTGTAAAATTGAAAATAAAGGGACGTTCCGATTTTCTGTCTGTTCATTGATGCTCACTTCAAAAAAGACAATTAAATAAAACCAAAAAAAAATAATAAAATTAAAAATTTTATTAGTAAAACAAAAAAATGTTTTTGGTAAAAAGATAATAAGTTTCCGTTACTTTAACATTTTAAAGTGTGTACATTTTTTTGTTATTTAAGTTTGATTTTTTGTCCATCGCCAAGGTTGGTTTTGTTGAATGTGCTTGCAAATATTTACCTTTTTTGTAAATATCAAGATAATATAACTGACAATTTAAAATTTACACACGTTTAATAACGACTAATTGAATTAATATATCATAATAATTAATGTTCCAAGTACAAGCGTGGTGTGTCTTCGTTTATTGGCGTCAGCATGGCATTTTCTAGAGAAAAATTAAAGTAAATTTTTATTTTTTTAATTTGTGGAAAATTACTGTCGAAGATATTAGCAGCATATTGGTTTCCTTGGCTTGTTGGTGCAGTTGGTGGCGGTGCATTTGGATCCGCCATAATATCTTTACAATGAATAATTAATACGGTCACTTTCAAATTGGCACCATTAATACGGTAATTAATATTCGTCTACCGTAAGCAAATGGTGGCGCAAAAAAGCCGTCGACGGATGATTGTCCGTGTATTTGTTGTTGCTGTTGATAATGCATATCGTGGGACATTGCTGTCTGTTGATGAATAAGCGAGCTGTCTAAAGCGTTTGAATTTATTATACAAATTTGGAACAAAACAATGATACCATAACAAAATTCAATTTTTATGCGATTTTGGTCCAAAAGCATACAATTCATTTTAAATGTTTAATTCTGCATATTTTAAAAATATTTATTTTTTAAACTAAATAGTATACCTTGAATATTCATCTGTTGGTAAGTGGAACACATGTCAGTGAATGATGAGCTACGCTTGGGTGGTGGTGGCCCGGTCAGTTCGTTGCCATACTGTTGTTGTTGTTGTTGTAGTTGTTGTTGCTGCTGCTGCTGCTGCTGTTGCATTTGTTGGGTTTCATTGAATGGAGTTTCGCTGCTGATATTGTTGTTATGTTGCATAGGTTGTTGCAGTTGTTGTGGTTGCGGAGGAGGACTTTGGCCAAAATGGGACACCATTGAAGAGCTAAACATCCCAGGAGCAGCAGACGGATCCACAGAGTGCTGACGGTTGTAGCCGCCATCGTGCGAAGTAACGGATGCGGAGCGGACCCGGTAGGAACCCGTACATTGTGGAGGGGACTGGGCACCGACAGAAGAAGCCCACCAAAACTGATCATGTTGTTGTTGTTGCTGCTGATGGTGGTGGTGGTGCTGGTATTGCTGCGGTTGTGGACTTTTTGAGCCCTGCTCCTTTTGGTGCTGATACACACTCGGTTGCAGTTGTTGCGGATTTTGCTTTAAAATTAACAAGAATTGGCTTATAAAATATGATTTTCATTTTCCCTTTCAATTTCTTTATAACTTATTGCACCAACTGATTTAGGTATTCAGTTTTTCATTTATGTTTTTATTTTGCTTCTTTTTTCAGTGTTTCACTTACCGGTGAAGGCGGAAACTGTTGCTGAGTTTGGGCAGCGTTCGCCAAATTGTTTGCGGATGGGACACGCGCAATATTCAGCGCAGAAACAGTACGGCGCCCCATTGGCCGTTTGATGGGCCGAGTTCGGGCAATTCCGCCGCCGATGCATTGAGTGCCGGAGGAAGAAGAATTGGCGTAGAAATCGGCGCCATTCATTAGGTTGGTCTGCTGGTGCCAAAGATCGGCGCCTTCTTCGGGGTTGTTTTTGTTGCCCGCGAAAGTACCATTTCCGACATTTTCATCAAAGTCCTGAACTTGTTGATCATGACAATCATGGGAATATTTTAGCAAACTAAGCTACAACGAATTCCAAGAAAAATTCAAATGCAAGTGAATTATTGATTAAAATCTCAAAAGAATCAAATCAAAAAGTAAAAATTTGGAGCAAAATTGTCCTTTTTTATACTTTTAATATGTACCCTTTTGACATTTTTAAGAATACCATTTGATGTTGATTTGGGATGGCACTAAACATCGAAGGTATCTTAAAGGTCAACTTCGTTTTTATTTTATTTTTTCATTTTATTCACCGATGTTTCGCTCATCACTCTCTGTGGAAAACTGCCTGCCATTGGGTTTTGAGCATCAATATGAACATCGCCATTGTTAGGGTTGCCCTCAACCCATTCCTAAAATAAATAAAATTAAAGATTGATTATTTTTATTATTTGCATATATTTATAAATAACATTTTTAATTTATTTTCATCAGATTTGACTAGCCTTTTGCTGCTGCTGGGCCATCGCATACCCACTAGGGTCTCGTTGTCTCCACAATTGGTCCTTCAGCAAATTGTTTTCTCGCTCCAAATCCGCAATTCGCTTGTAAAGCTGCGGCAACAGATCACGCGCTTCATTGCCTTTCTTAAAAATGCGATGAATTAAAATTTAAAAATATAATACTTTTTGGGTTTAAAATTTGAAGTAAAAATAAAGTTACTTATTCAAACAAATTGCCTGTTCTCGTAAAGGCACCCCAAACATTTGCCTTCCCCCGTGAAACACATTTTCTTTAATTAAAATATTTTTTAAATTTTTATATTTTTGTTAAATTAAAATTAGAGAAACAACACAGAGTTTACCATACTCAACCGTCTTAAAACCAGATACAAAGAATAAAAAAATAAAAGTTTGATTGTTGCCATAATTTAAAATTAAAATTTTCTCCAAAGTGTTGTTACCTCGCGATATCTTTGCTGACTGATCCGATTGGACTCAGTCCGACGACGTTCCCGTTCGCTCATTTGCCCTTCTCCGCCTGAATTCTCGTCAGATGCCTCTAAAAAGTGTTGGAGTTATTTCAAAGTTCCGAAAGAATTTCGAAAGTTTATGATTGGACAATAAGGTTTTTCCGACATTGCTTTTTGCCATATTAATGTTCGGAATTGAAAAAACCGAATTTTAAACTGAAATTTATAAAAAAATATTTTTAATAATAAATCTGAAAAATATATTTTGTTCAATAGGATTATGATAATAAAAATATATTTAAAACTAATAATGCAATTAACAAAATGTGCGATTTACATTGCACAACAAAATATACGCGAAAAATCCAATTTTGCACAAAAATACAATAAGCTATATATAATTGGAATTTTGATCAAATTAATAGCTTAAAATTTTATACAAATTGTTTAGGTGTATTATGAAGATAGAGATCGGCAATGTGTCTAACCAGAAATATTTTGGATTTTTATCTGTAAAAATATGTGCTAAAATTTCATTTTTACTCAGCATTTCTTTATTTTTTTGTTCTCAACAAATAAAATATTTGGAAATAACCGTCGGATGATATTTTACCAATATATTGTGTAAAGTGGAAAAAATATCGACAACGATAATTCGATGGTTTATGTTAAAACGTAAATTTGGTTGGGGGGGGGGGGGAGAAAAGAATAGTACCTATTTCGTTTGCATTGATCGACTACGGTCACTTTTTTTATTCCTTTATTCTACTTCCTTATGTATTAATCAGATATTTTCAAAATTATTGCTAATATTAAACATCAAAAAATATTATGATAAAAAATAAAATTAAAAAATAAAATAATTAAATTTTATAAATATTAAATATGATAATTTTAAATTAATCAAATTAAATCATTTTAAATTAATCAAATTATTAAACCATTAAAATTTAACCATTGTTTGCGGCAATTTTCCTGTGCCCAATGCCACCACCTTTTGACGATGTGCCACGTTTGGTGCGCATAATTAAATAGAATTTGATTTGTTTAAATATTAGATTAAAATCTGATTAGTCAGCAATAAATAGTTACATATTTATATAGAACCCAAAAACTAGGGACAAAACTCAGCGGAACTCGATTGGGTTGAAAGTCGGGTGAACATTTACTAATTTATTTGAAATTCCAATTTTAATTCGACAAAAAAAATCCCAAAAATTTTCATTGAAAATGTTCATCGATGAATTTAGGCGGCGGAACACCGATTCACCGCCTGTCCAACCAACAAATTCGATCAATCCCACCGTTTTCGAGCACAAAAACAACGTTATTGCGCAAATTGTCGACGTGTCTCCTCTCCCCCTCCCCCTCCCCCTCGTTCTCTAGAATTCTAACTATTTTTCGTTTTCTCTGCCCTTTCCCTCCTATCCTCTCTCTCTATTCATCTCACAACTATTTCTCTCAAATTCTAACGCTTTCTTGTTTTACCCCTCCCCTCCCCAAATATGAATCGCGACACAAACAACTTTTTACAACTTAACCATCCAACCCAACCCCCCGCCCCCCCGCCCCCCACCACCGTCGATTCCTCTTCCCTCCCTTTCGTGTTGACAAAATTGGAAGAAAAAAAGGGGGAAAGAGTG